>CAUJNA010003361.1:668034-728034 GCA_963377175.1 Effrenium voratum
CACAAATCTTTGTAACCATGCTAGAACCAAAAGTCAATGGGTTGGCCAGTAAAGAAGCTGTGCCACATTGCTAGACCCTGCCCAAATAGACAAAAGACCATGCAGACACACAAGCACACACACACAAACATGCGCATGTCACAAACAGTACCTTTGTTGGTGGTCTTTGAGAAGCAATCCACTAAGAAAACAAATATCTGCTGAGTTGAGACGTTTCTCCTCAACAAAAAACCAACATCTGGGGCCAATGATGTTAAACCATCCATGTTGCTTGGAAGGGTTGCCAACATCCACTGTTCCTTCGTGAAGGCGTGCTAGTCAAAGAAAGCAACTATGCGTGGCCTGGCACAGCTGTCAGCAAAGAGAAAACAAAAACCCACACAGCTCGCGGTTCTCAAAAAGGCAGGCAGCGCCAATATCTGAGGTGCGTGTGCGCGTGTCTGGGCGCGTGGTGGACGGCGAGGACTTGGAGTCCAGGGAACTGGGCTTCCGCCTGGGCCAGAAGGAATGCTTCCGCGGCCTGGAGGAAGCAGCCGCTCGGCTTGAGCCCGACAGGCGGGAAGTTCAGTTCTTGGTTCCCAGCTATATATCCGGTTCCGCTGTTTAGTTGCTTAGCCAACCCACAAGTTAAGCTTTTAGAAGGGTATCAGAACACGGGCAGGGAAATTCGGAGGTAGCAAAGCAATGACTTAAAGCCTAAAGCATAACGTAGTCCCCCCCCCCTGCGGGTGCATCAACAACGGGACAATCTAGTCATATGCTTTTGTGCCAGAGCGGGTGGCTTGACTTGAAATGAGTTTGTCATTTGGAGGAGCCTCAAGCTTTGCTTTTACCACTTGGGGATTCCGCACTTTTGAACACCCAGCTTGCCATAACAACTCGTCGCCAACTTTGCACTGACATTTGACCACCCCGTGGCTGCATGTCAAAGTCACAACTGGGAAAGGACCAAGGGTGGATCTCGCCTTGTGTCCCAGGGACAGGGTTAGAATCTCATAAACCAGCCAGAAAGGGGTGCTTCAAGCCATCAGTACCTTCTTTGTGAAGACCCCCCCGACACTTCACCTTATCATACTGTGACGGGATGTTGATTGAGTTCCAGTGCCGTGTTTGGAGGTTGTGACATGCGCATCAGCGACATGTCAGGTATGTCCACCACTTTGGATTCCAAGATACAATTGATTCAGGGTGTGGCGTTTTGATATACTGTAGATTTCTGACGATATTTCTTAAACAACTTCTATGTGAAGATGCCCTGAGGATGTTCTCAGGTTGACAGCTAAATGTCCTTTCCTTTTGACAACAGAACGCATTTGCTTTGGCAAGTTGAAGCAGGTTTCGACAAGAATATCGGATCAATTGTGTATCAGGAAATGAAGTATGTGGACACTCTGATTGTTTTGAACAACTGTGTTTCACATGCTGATAAACAGTATTGAAATCGCTACGCGATCCGCCGACGCCAGTGGGGTGCAAGGGATTTTAAGACCATTTTTATTTTTTCAGGGAAGTCTTGCTTGATGGCACCAGATGATAGAAGGTCTGAACTTGCCAGTTTACAGACATTTCCCTATAAAAAACGCTGGAAATGCACGGGCGCAAAATTGACCAAACACAGAAAATACCAGAGATGCCGGGAATGCTGGGAATGCAGCCGGCTGGCCACAAAAAAGTCCAAAAAACCAGGATTTTTGATATTTCCCAAAATCAACAATCAAAAGCCGGTACCAGCAACCCCCTCAAATACCCTAGAAATAGACTTCCAAAAACACGATAATGCAGGGGATGTTTCGCAGTAACAGCTCCGTACAGGTGGGGAATTGCAAAAAACACTCATTTTTGCAAATTCAAACAGTTCCCAACATCGCTTGAAACAGCAAAACACCATTAGTATCTGCAAAAAGAAGAGACAAATTCATAGCAGCAAGGTAATCCTGATGATGCTGGGGATGCAGATCCTGCGCGTCGGGGGAAACCCCTTTTTTAGAGACCTAGGCAAAACGCAGATGTTTAGCACGCAAGCCCCAAAAACACTGGAAAATTACAGGGTTTTGGACACCCAGCACACCATGCCCAAAAAATGGCAGCCCCAAAAGCCTTCGGCTTTGACAAGAGATCCGAAGGAAGACCAAGTTGCGGACTGCCATCTACACGCTCGACTGGCGTCGGCGGATTTTAGCAGAACTGGAGCGGTTGCTTGCCGCGGATGGAGGAGCATTTTGTTTCTTCAGGCGCTGTAAGTGAACACAGGCCTCTGGAGCAGGCCTCTGGATTCAACGAGCTTGCCTCGAAACGATTTGGTGAAGGCAACCTGTCTGAACAAAACACACGCCCTCTCCACTTTGCCGAGGGCATCATTTTTGTGACAGTTTTGAAGGAACACCAAAGGGACGGGACGACCGCGCTTCTTTTGGGCGCCTTTTCAAACCCACGCCCTTGAGTCTTTCTGGCCGCTTGAGGTCATGAGCATGAGCCAAGGGGAGCTTTCTCGCTTCTTCATCGCGCCCGAGTTGGCCTACGGCGAGAAGGGCCAAGGCAAAGTACCTCCCTCTGCAGCTCGCCAAAAGATGGGCCGAACGCCTGCCGCCAGCCTGGTAACTTGGTCCATTTCCCAAAGAATCGTCCGGTTCCTTGAGTGTGTAGTTGTTTCAGTTGGGTTTGGTGGTTTCCATTTCGCGAGTTTTCTCTTTAGCGGATCAGTTTGGACGGGTCATGTAAATGGTCCATCTACAACTGGTTGGAACCCCTTGGCCCACTTTCTTGTTTTTGTTGGACGCAACCGGGTGCCGGGGATGGGCCTGGGGAATCTTTCCACCACGTGACCCTCCTACAGATTAACATGGAACCCACAAAGACAATATTCCTAGAGGAAGCTCTTTTCGGGGGACTCTCTTTTTGGTTCAATGCTAATTTGTAGGGAAACCTTTTCAAAAGAGGTCCAAAAGGAAACCCTCGTCAGCCTGTCGCGACTGTGACACCTGGCTAAGTTACTATCAGTACAATCAATATGTTTGCTCACCAACCTGCATCTGAGATGATGGAGCCATATTGCTGAGCCATTATTCGATAATCCCGGTCGATGAGTTTATCCTTTCTGCTGGTTGAAAGGGCTGCAGTTTTAGCGAACGTCGTCACTTGTCATGCTTGCTGGTGTAGGAATGCGGTGACCGGTGCAGGCACTCAGAGCCGGCGTGCTTTGCAGGATGAGAGGTGCCATAGAGGCAGCAAACAGCTTATTACTTGGTTGACCTCTCAGCTTCCACCAATACTCGACCCAGCTGCTGTGCTCGTAATCTTACACTCAAATGATTTACCAGAATTGTGGTTCAGGCTATGTCACATTTCTTTGTCATTGCGTGAACATGTTCCTATGTTACCAATTTAGCAAGGGTGGATCATGATGAATCCCGGACTTGGTATTCTCACTTCCTCAGTTCATGAACTTTAAACTTTTTGGGAAGACCATTTTGGTGGTAAATATAAAGTTTGAACTTTTTTGGGCCATCCACTCAGCAAGTGAATATTGCCAATGCGCATCTCCTAGGATTAAGCAGTGCCGATCGGATCGACTGCGCAGAGGCCACTCTGGAGTACGAGGTGGAACTGCTGAAGGTGGTGGACATGGATCCGGATGTGGACGAGTTCGACGAAGACATCGAGATTCCAAAAGATCTGGACAAGATGGGGAAGAACGACCTCGGCGAAGGTGCAGGGGAAGTCTCAAACTACCCTAGAACGGATAACTACTCATTAGTTTAGGCCAATGCCCATTTTTATGGGTAGTTTGAGGTCTAGGTGCAGGGATTTGTGGGCGGCAACCCCGGACTTGATTAAGTCATGAGGCGAATCGAAGCGAATCCATTTGCGGGATGGGGCCCGTTGCTGCCGAAGGCAGCCCGGTCAACTCGCTGGGAGTTCCACAATTTTTGCAGGTGAGAGACTGCTGGATTTGGGTGTCACATGCTTTCCTTCCATTTGCTGAAATGTTATTATTAAGTAGTATTATTATTATTCTCCCCTGTTAGTTTTAGAGGGAATCTGTCGCATTTGTTTTTGCTCCATGGGACTTGAGCAAATGGAAGTTTTGTTGTAAAGGATAGTCCCAGTGGATGTGAGCAAGTGTTCTGCGATTCCCAGTTCGGCTGTCAGGTGGCAGTGATCCGAATGGCCGATACTACTGGGAGAGGCATGGGCAGGAGCGAGCAAGTGCACCATGGGTCGTGCCGCAGGTTTTGGGCACCATTGTCACTGGGCACGCTCTTCGTTTCTTGGTGGCTCCCATCCCCTTAGCTTGTTAGCTTTTTAGGGTGTAGGGGGGATTTCCATTTAACCCACTAAAAGTTAAACTTTTAGCAGGAAATCTGAGCGCAGCTCAGGTTTAGAAACTTCTGTCTTCCAGCTTCGATGGTAAGCTGGTACTATAGCAATAGGTGTTGTTTGCAAACCACATGCCCGGTATTGCTGCATGTGTTCTGGCTCAGGCCAGCCATGTGAAACGAGTATTGATTGTGAGCACCGGGCGGTTCAGCGCTTCGCAACCAGCCAAAGACAGCAATGGCAGAATCATTGTAGGTCGTCAAGAACCCGAGGCCATGTAAAACGTTAAGACGTTAGACACATCTCATTGATCATCTGAGCAGCGGTTTTTAATCAAATGAAAGGGTTTATACAAAAAACGGAACTGCATGTACTTTGCGGAGGCAATCCTGGTTGGGGGCGTAGGCTCGCATAGGCTTCTGCGCGTAGGCTGTTGTGTCAACCCTCGCGTAGGCTTTTCGCGTAGGCGTTTGAACGGAGTTAGCTTCTTTTGCCTTCCTTCCGTTTGTTCTGCAGTCTTCGCGTAGGCTCTGCGTAGGCCCCGCGTAGGCATTCGCGTAGGCTTTCAAGGCATTTTAGAGCACGTAGACCTTTTCTAGCAGCCAGATCCTTCAACAGATGTGGGTTCTCAATGTTATTGCAAAGGTGATCTTAGAGCTGGAGCTGCCAAAGTTGCTCTTGTACGGAAAAGTACTGCCAAACTGCACTTCAACACTTGAACTGAACATCTGCCCGCGTAGGCGTCCGCGTAGGCACCTGGAAGCTGACTTGTGCTCGCGTCGGCACCCTTTGCAGCGGCGTAGGCTTGCGGAGGCTTCCGCGTAGGCGTGCAAGTAGTGCAAAGGCCCCGAACCACCAAAGAAAACACTGCTCATCTTGTGCTTGCCTTTTTGCCAGGACATGCTGGTCATGCTCCCAATCCAGGACACGCATGACAGCAAAGATGTTGACTGCTTGCAACCCGGCTACGATTGACATTTCAGTCACATTCGAAAGAGCAATTGGAGGGTAAATGGGTGCGGTCGCCTTTTCAATTCTTTCCATGCTTCTGGGTAGACCATTTTAATGCCAGGTTTTGATTATGACTCATTTGATGGCTGAATACCAGGGGGCAAGGTGCGGCGCTGCTTGCCTCCGCGAACATACTCGGAGCAGTGAAGTGGGACTTGCATAATTTAGCTACAATCTGTTCACAACTCAAAAAAACTTCTTCAGTTGCAGAGGCGTTGTTTCAAAACTCAAGTCAGCACACAGACCACAAGGGCTGCAGCATGCAGCCGATAGATTCTCCGGAAGATATTTGGGGCCTGTTGGCTTTGCGTTTGGAATCCAACTGAGGCTGTTGAAGAACCACATCGCAGCCAAGGTGGGAGATGAGGCTGGGGTGGCCAAAATGAAACATGGAGCAATCCGGGGAAGCAAAAGCAAACTACCTGGAGTCTCCATGACCCTTGAAAAATGGGGTCATTACCCAAATTTAAGGGGTGATGACCCTTTTTTCTAGGGGTCATGGAGACTCTAGGCACCCGCAATTCTTCAGACATCAGAGTGCGAAAAAAATCCACCATTGGTTCCCCGAAGCCCATGGAGCTCAGGTGATCTTTGATGGCGAGCCTGGGCTTTTGGTGGATGAGGATGAGAGTTACTGGGAGATCGAGCAGAGGAACGGCAAGAGGTGCGTGTGCATCCATCTGCGAAAGGACGATCGGGCGAGTTTCTTCATCGCAGAAAGACCTGAAGAGGGGTGATCATGTGCTCGCGTTTTGTTCTTGCTTCTTTCCAAAAATGTCCTTTTTAGTTTAGTTTGAATAGAAATAGATGGGCTATGATGGGTTCCGCTGGTTTAGATTGGTTCTGTGCCCCGTGTACCAGGGAAACCCATCTATTTTTTCACAGGATACCTATGTTTGTGTTCCTTCTGTGTTTTTTGAGCCAGATTGAGGGGATCGCGCCTAAGAATTGACCGGGAAAGCTTGCGACCTGTCCAGAATTTGAGATCCCCCCACCCCAAATTCTCGTTGCTGCTCTGTGTTTCCTTTGAAAGCCCTTAGAAAGGACAGGCGTTAAGGATCCAACAAGCCCAGTTTGCAGGTGTTCCGTAATGCTGCCTTTGTTCACCTGATTCCACCTAGGTGCTCTTGTTTCAGGTTATGTTCTGTCAGCAGTCAACGGTTCAGTAGGGGGCCAATGAGAATGTGCAGATTCTGCACTTGATACCGAGAAGTCTTATTTTGATTACCCCAGAGACGATGCGTGTTGACAACGTGTTGTTTTTTCCGGTATCGCCACGCTTCAGTTGTTTTTCTCCAGGCCACTGTCGAGATGATGTGGTTGACTTCCTGGCACTGTTTGCGGGTGTGTCACTTGCGCAAGGATTTCCTAGTTTGTCTCAGCGTTTGCCATCTGAGGTCACCCCTTCCAGAGTGGTTTTCAAGGAAAGCCACCAGGAAACTAGCCATTTTGGGGGTACCCCTGCTGTAAGAGACACAACCAAATAGCAGGAGAGCCCCACATTGCCTGCAGGATCATGAGTTCCAGCGATGGCCTCAGACGCTGCTGATGCTTGGCTGATTTGAGATGCCTGGCGTCGAAGTCCCTTCGGTGGGGGGTGTGGGGGTTGTGCCAGTACATGGGGGGGCGCAGGGCGCTTCCAAGGCCTTATTAGACTATTATAGGGCTTCTTTATCCTTGGGCAATTTTGGTACCTTTGGACAAGTGTAGTGACCTTGTCTGGCTGAGGAAGGAGTCAACTTCAGACATGGCCCTCGGAATCAACGCTGGAGGCCCATGTCCATCCTGACCGCTTTCGGCAGATGCGAGAACTTGGGCGAAGCGCAATATATTGGAGAAGCGACTGCGCGCGACTGAGCCGATTGGCGGCATCCTGATGAGCAAGAATGATTCGGATGTATATCGCTCTTTGACATGAATCCAACCTGCCGTACAGCAGATACGAAATTACACCACGGCAGCGTGGCCTTGTCCTGACTCAAGTCGGAGCGGAAAATTGATCAAGTTGGGACATACCATTTTGGTTTCGGCAGCAATATCTAAACTACAGCCTGTGTGCACGAAAATGCACATTGTTGCTATGAGAACGAATGCCGTTTGTTTGCCAGGGCATGCAGATGTTTGAAGGCAGATATCATTTTTTGCCCCTGGCGGGCTCTGTGTGAGGGACGGGCAGGGTCAAGTGCAATGCGCTTCATGCGACACATTTGGGCTGTGTGGCGCGGCTGCAGTATGTAATACTGAACTTTGGTACTCACCTCACAGCGCAAAGCGTAAGCTGTTCTCTCTAAGTCGATTTCCAGTGGCTCTGATTCGTTGCCATCAACCAAGAAGTTGATTCTTTGCTAGGTTTCAACTTGTTCAGCAGGGAACAACCCGCCGAGCTGCAAGGATTGTTGGTTGCACCGAAGTTTTGCAACTCTCCAAATCGCGCCAGGCTTGCAGTCGCGGAAGACTGTTCCAACTTCTTCAGCCTTCCGGAGCCAAGCCGTTCGTGCGGTCGGCAAATTTTGTTGAGCACCAAAGCGCATCCGTAAGCTCGGGTTTTGGCAAGCAAGCCGTTCTGCAACCGCGGTCGCCACAGGGCTTGCACCAAGTCAGCTCACACACACACACACACACACACACTTTGAGGAGTGTGAATTTAGGTTCTCAAAACGGGGCGTTCCCGATGCTTCCGTTTGAAACAACCGACAATCGTAGCCATCAAGCAAGACAGCCCCAATACGGTTTAGCGAGAATGTGTAATTACGAAGCAAGCGGCTGCAGTTTGGCATACACAGGCCTTCATTCTAGCCTATGAAGTGGCCATCCAGATTTTCCAAAGTGGAGCCATTGATCAGCGATTGTGAGCATGTTTCGAGCACGCTGCATGAAGTCAGTTTCTATGGCTGACCTGTGAATATCCCAACTGATGGTGAGTCCCGCATCGAGTGCTTGGCAAATCCCCACAAGTGCCTGTGCAGGTGCACCCTTGATCAGCGTTGAAGGTCCTTCTGTGGAGGTTTCAGAGCAGGTCTTGTACTTGGGCAGTCGGAATTTGGATCCAACGGGGTGGTGCAACCCAGCCACATAAACGTGATCTGAGTCACATCAAATGCTTTCGGAGAAGCCACGGTTTGCTGAAGTGGCCTCAATCGCGTCGTGCAGCATTCCACAAAAGTTGACTACTGGATGTCATTCCGCACCAAATAACTTGAGCTACTGTTCCTATAGTATCATTGTTAAAGACACCCTGCAACAACAAGCTGTAGCCACGTGGTTTCGCTGGGATACCTTTGAACTGTGACTTGTTTGGCGGATCTTCTTCTCGCTCCATGTCTTCCCACCTAGACACCTGGACTAGTCCCCCACATTGGGATCTCCGACTGGCGCGGTTGCCCAAATCGACCGAATCTGGCCTTTGGGTTTTTCCGTGAGATGGTCCACAGTCATGGCCTCAAGGGTCCTTTGGGCAACTGAGGTGTATATTTTCGAGAAAGCACAAGCTGCAACAAGCTCTTGGCGAACAAGCAAGCTGGCCCACTCCAGAAACCGAAGCCCTTTGGTAGATCCCCGATTGTTTTTGTTTTTCTCCCTGCCAACTCGCAGATATTTCAACAACCGTGGGCCGCGATGCGAGCACGGAGCCACGATCGCGAGGACTTGGGGTTCAAGCTGGGAGGCCAGGCTTTGATCCTCAGCCCCGAGGCGCGCGAGGGCCGAGAGCGCCAGCTCGGCTGGCGCTGGGCAGCGCTTTTTTTCTTCTTCTTTTCGTGCGGAGGAAGTGGTTGCCAGACCGAAATCCGTTTGACACTCCAAGGCGGATGTCCCAAAAACCAGCAATAGAGCCGAACAGGGCCAAGGAGTTTTTTGGGAACCAGCCAAGGCTTTTTTTGGTCTGGGGGGGGCTCCAGAACCGTCCATGTTGCGGAGCCGGGGGGGGGGGGGGGGCGCGGGCGGAAAACCCATAGAATTGTTGCGCGTGTGAGGACTATGTGGATCGGGACGGCCACAGCTGCTCAGTGCCTTTGGTGGTTTAGCAGCTGCCCCTTACAGTTGTTTTGGATTGGTGGTTTGGATTTTGATTTGTACCGTAGTTCCTTTTGACACAAACTGGGGAACGTACCTAGGACCTCAATTGTGTGTAAAATAAGTGATTTTTTGGAAATAAAGGTTTTTCACTTCTGCGAGCGCTTTTCAATTTTGCGAGCGCTTTTTCCGCAATCATGGAATCTTGGACAATTCAGGAAATTCTGCACTCTTGAGTGCTTCGCGAACAAGCGGATTTTGCCGGTCAAAAACCGGATTTTGCCGGTCAAAAAGCGGACTTTGAATACGCTGCCCGCTTGAGGAAAACTATATGGAAGGAAGCAAGGCTGCCAAACAACACTTTTCAATCGAAAACGGCGGATTTGAAATGAAGCGGCGGAAGTTGGTGTGTTTTCAGCAAATGGAATAATTTTTACACATCGGATGTTCTAGGTATGTATCTACTATATATGTATATATAGATATGAATATGGTTTAACATACATATGCACCAAATGTAATGATGTGTATAGGGGGCCCGTAGCGCTTGCAAGGTCGCTGCATGTTTCCTGATGTCACTTGACCCCTTGACATAGTGCACCCTACAGCTGCCCTGACAGCAATTTGTGGTGAGCAGCTGGCACCCGGCATAAGGACCTAAGAGGACCCACGGCCCATTTCCTTCAAATGGCCTTTGCCAGGTTCCATGTAGGGGTGTAACCGGCTATACCTCTTGGCGGTCCCCAGCGAATCGTCCGGTTCCTTAGGTTTTGAGGTTTTATGGTTTAGCGGGGGTTTCCTTTGTACCCATGAAAAGTTAAACTTTTAGCAGGGTATCTGAGGACAGCCCGGACCTGCTATCACACAGATTCGTATCTCAGCGCACCATGGCCCCATGACCATCGCCGCAAGGAGTTTGAGTCACGGTGAATGTGATTTGCTGAAACAGGGTGATGCTGGTTGCGAAAAGCTGGGTGTTAGGTTGCCATTTTCTCTTGCTGGTGCTCAGTACGGAATGACCTTTTGTGTAATGGGAATGAACCTAGGGTTACCCTTACTAAAGGAAACCATCGGACCATCGGGGATGGTTTATCGGACCAGCAAGCTCTGTGATACCCTTGGGGAATCTCCTCAGTGATACCGTCACGGAAAACCACGTATTGTTGCAGGACTCTTGCAAGTCAACGTGGAACCGGGAAAAAAACACACACTATTTGTTTGAGAAATCTCCTTTCAAATTTGGGGGCCTCGAAACCACTATGTTTAGAGGAATCTTCTTTCAATCGCAGCCACTCTTTTAGAGGAACCTCCTCTTGGGACACGTGAACCACTATTTTTAGACACGTATCCGTCTGGGCGACCGCTTCTTTGATGTCCATGGAGTACTTGCCACAGCGGGACCGGGGGCCGCAGATTGATCGAGACCCAGGTCGCTTTGATGAGCATGGATGTGCCGCCCCCCCGGGGGCCACTTTTCATCTTCGGCGACCCGTTCCTGCGCAAGTGCGCCGTCCGATGTTTCGTATGTACGGGGTGGTTCCCTGAATTTGAAAAGGGAAACCCAAAGGGGAAAACCGGAGCCGTTTTCGAGAGGTCCCCTAGCAAAAGACGGACCGATGTAGAAGTGGCGTGCGACATCTTAGACTTGTCCCATAGTCGGCGCACTCAATTCGTCGACCGAAGTCGGCCGAAGATAGAGTAATATCTTTGGTTTTTTCGTGGTGTATTGGTTTGCAGCCAGCCACGTCAAAAAGGTGCGTGACATTCCCAAGTGTGCCTCTTAAGGGTCTTCTTGGGGTTGTTTAACGATGCCGAACGGAAAGCCACACATGCTGTTTTGTTGAGGGGGACGGGTTCCCCATTAAGACGTGAACCCATATTCAAAGGGTCCGGGATTCTCCACTGACGGCTCAAATTCACAGTTGCAGGTCCTCAACCTTGTGACCAAAACCGAGTTTCCCATTTGGTGTACTTGGCCCATGCTCCAATTGGTGCACTGAGAGCGTTGAGATGTGGCCTCGTTTTTCTTGGTGCATCTTGTTCGCGAGGTGCTGCAAGTAGAAGCCTCTCCTTACGGAGCGCAAGTAGAAGGCTGTGCGACGACAAGTTGAAGCTTTCAGGGAGTTGTGCAAACTACTTCCATGGTGAGTCGATTCACATGGTAATCAATGCAAACTCCTGTGTTTAACAAGGAGAGTAGCCTGCGTGCCTGAATAGCGACCATTTGGGCCCAAGAGGGAGAGGGTTTGGCTAGCAAAGCCTCCAATATGGCAGAACATGATCGGCGAACATGGGCAGGATCCTGAAAGGGCTGAACCGTGAAACTAGATGCACCAGCAAGGCGTTGCAACATGTTCTGAATGCCCGAGGCCAAATTGTATCTCAAATCGCTAAATAGCCCGAGCTGTTCCAGCACAGGTTGTGGGCAGATTGGTCAGGCACTGTAGGCAAGGCATCTCTCATGCCCGCTGCCTGCGCAGTCAGGTACTACACGGTCTACGACCGCGAGAACTTGCAGGCATGGCTTTTGATTTGCGACCCCGAATCTGTCTTCAGACAAAACGGAGCCGCAGAGGGCGTTGCGGATGAGTTGTTCATTCTTGCCATGCTGCTTCCCGGCTGACTTGAGAATAGTACCCGGGTCGATGATGAGCTGTTCTCCGACCTCGTGAAGCCGCAGATGTCCAGATTTGTTTGTACACGCAATCAACGGATTTCATTGGATCGTGTCGAACTGTCTGTAGGATCCTTCGAACTGTTTGTAGGATCCGCGTTCTCAACAATCGAAGTTGCCGTTGTTTGTGCACGACCTACCCTGGACCGCTTGTTAGGCAGGCGTGTCCCGTTTGTTTTTCTTGTGGTGACTCATGCTGTAAGCTTGTAACTCTGAAAGGTGGTTGTTTTCCCAGCAGTAGTGGCCTTGGGTGTGTTCATGCTCAGCGGTCAACCGTCCTTGCAGCGCACTCTTGAGTCTTTCAGGTTCGTGCTCCATTGATGCTGCAATGTTTCCATATGATTCTATGTTTTTGGCAGGTCCCACAAGGCAGCGTGAGACATCTTTCGCGTTAAAGGTAGAATTGATGCCTCCAGCGATTTCAGTAGGTTTTTCTTGCTGCACAATCCACCGGAAGGGGTAAAGGAGGAATCCATGTGTCAGGAGGCCTACAAGCCGTTTTGCTTTTCGTTTAAAGCAACCTACGAGGGGAACCCCCAGTGCGCAAATCCCAAGGGGGCCGCAGGTGGGATTTGCCTTGGCCGCGCAGCGGAAGTGAAGGAGCAAAAAGTGAGGTCGCAAAGAGCGGGGCTCTTTCTGGCCGATGTTTGACGTCCATTTGCGGAAGATAATACGTGTTTTATGTCCCCCCTCTTGGTGTTAAGGGGAAGCTATCAATGGACATCTGTATTCATTTTTCCAGACTTAAGCAAATGGAGGTTGATCATCAGGCGGAGATAGACCACCCTGACTATGAACTATTCCCTTGAAGGCTAGGACTACCCTCCCCACCCTCCCACCACCCTTTTGCCCCTACCCCCCTGCACCTTTCCTGGCATCCAGCCATACACGCACTCACAACCAGCTTCTTCTTACCTGTCCGCTTGCGTGTGCTGGGTTCCAGCCCGTGTTTTGTTGCAATGCAACTGCTTCGTGGGACTGGATCGGTTCCTTTGCAAAGCTGCGTTTGGGTGTGGGCGTGTGGGTGTGTGTCTGGGCAGGTCCCCCCCTACTCGGACACAAACCCATTTGAAGGCCTGATTTCAAGGCAGCTGTATGTTCCCGCGAGGAGCTCAAAACGACTCTCGGACAATTTTTGGAGCTAAGCATCATGTGGAATAGCCGAGGACACATGCACACAGGTCCTGAATTCCAATCATGAAATGATGCAACACTTTGAGCATTTTGCTCTCATGTCTTCAGCTGATCATTGAATGCTCCCCAGCCTCTATATGTACACAAAGTAAGGAAAGGAGATACATTCTCTCCTTGTCTCCAAGAGAACCAATGTATGGAGGGGGAGGGGCCCAGTGCTGTTCTCAGTTGGGCAGAGATTGAATATACCATGACGTGGGCCGTGACAAAATCCAATGTTCCGGCGTGGCTCTATTGTACTCACCGTGAAGTCTACCAGCATCTTATAGGCTTGACATGTGAGACAATGCATGGGCAGTATATAAACTATGAAATTCCAATTTTCCAGATACATATATATATATATATGCATATATACATATGCATATATACACATTGTTTGACGCAGCGAGTACCAGTCACGTTGATGCTTGCGAAGTCTGTTTTGCTCTTACCCCCGGCAGACGTCCCGCGGAAGAATTGGTTTGCAGGGTGAAGAACCACGAGTAGGTCAATGGCCTGCTGGGGGCCTTTTTTGGTATTTGTTCAGCCCCCATCCGTTTTTTTTTGTTGACGAACGCGCAAGGTAGGCAAAGCGGTGACATCACACACACACACACACACACCCCCGCAATTGTGGTTTTTAGAGGTCTGCACGGCCTGCTAGCCCTGATGATGTGCACAGGGCCATGGCACTTTGCACGAGAGTTTTTGGCTGCAGCGGGAGTAGCTGATAGATTGGGCACAAAGCGAAGGAAGACGCGAATGCACGATGCAGGTTCCTAGCTGCAATCGATACAAGACGTGGCCACACTTAGCTCTTTCAGATCGATCGATCCATCAATCAGTCAATCAACCAATCAACCAATCAACCAATAATCGACCAATCAATCAACCAATCAACCATTCAACAAATAATTTGAGTAGTCAAGCATTCACCATCAAACTATTCAACTATTCAATACAGTCAGTCAGCCAGACAGCCAACCAGCCAGCCAGCCAGCCAGTCAGTCACTTAGTCACGCAGTCAGTCAGCCAACCTGCTACTCAATTCGCTCTGTCAGTCAATCGATCAATCAGCCAGCCAGCCAATCAACCAATCAATCCACCAATCAATCACCAAGTTTGACACATAGTTGTTCGCATCAAGCTTTGCATACAACCACCAAATGCATGACTTTCATGTGTATTTGTCTCGGAAGGACGGATGCCGTTGTCCTTTCATCGGTTGATTGGGCCTATATGAAGAAGGCATGCTGCTACGTTCCAGGGACGGAGATGTTTAGCTTCGCTTATGCCACTGAAAAACAGCTGCATCCAACAAAAATTGATAGGTTCCATAGGTCGCCTTTTCATCCGGATGCTCCCGGCTGATGGGCCGGAGCCTTGTGCCTCTTCCTGTGCCAGAGGGATGTAAGCAGGGAAACCAACTAGCAGGGATACAGGGAAACCAGGGATACGGGAGGATTCCCGCTAAATGCACCTTGACCAAGTTTGATATGGGAACTGGCGCCAAGGGAGTTCCCCCATATCCCCGCTCCCTCCGTATCCCCGCTTGTTCGTTTGTCCAATGTAAGAGACCTGCTGTTTGTCTATAGGTCGCAGCCGAATGGTTTGTAGCTCAAAGTAGGGGTTCTCTGCGCAGCACTGGAGAAGCATTCACACACGTGTGGTTGCCTTTGAAGCTCAAATGAGCCTAATCCTTTGAGGATGTGAGGCAAAGGTATAAGCATGTTGAATGCGCCGCGCCTCGTATCTCATGGCGTATTCTCCCAATCGTTGAACACATGTGCGTTTGCTCACGAACCTTGGCACATACATCGTTTTGGTGCAACGTTGCTGGTGTAAAGAGATCGTGGCAAGGGCTTCCTGATGATGCCATTTCGGTTGGATGCCCCATTGCCGAGTTCCTGGGGCAACGGCGGCAACTGAGACGTTTTCTGGGTGAAATGTGTGCAACTCCTTGATGACTTCCAATTGCTGACGAGAATACGTTTATTTCCGCCTGGTTTATGGGGAGTCTATCACTTGTGGATATTGTTTTCAGGGAACTGAAGCAAACTCAGGATAAGATTCCCCTGACTGGAGCTTTTCCCTTCTCACAAGCAGTCGCTTTATTCATATGGCTGTGTCTGTTTTTGGAGAACCCCTTGTTGGTTGGTTTTAAAGGGAAACCAAAAGGGAAACCAACATTTTGGGGGTGCCCCTATTTTGGGACATACCCATTCCCATATAGGGGATTTTGCCAGATATGAGAAACCTGATCATGGATTTCGCAGGCAAAGCGGTGCCATCCTGTCACATCTTGGTAAGGATCGTCCTAATATTAATCCTTGGTCCCCCAGTAGTGCCCTTCTCTACCCTTTTTTGAGGGAGGGTGCCCCTACTAAACTACAGAAAACGGTACCCTTGTTCGAACCTCTCTACTGGAGGACCTAGAATCTGTTTACTGATGGCTCGTTCGACCAAAAGAGATAGTCGATCGTAGTGAACAGGCTTTGGTCGCATAATACTATAATGCTGCGACAAGTCATGCCGTCGCACGGGTCGCAACCAGATTGACCCCATGGTTTATGTTGCTTCAGACCGGCCATCTTGGTGACGGGCAAATCCTGGCTCCTTCTCTCGCTCCTCGTTTCAGCGGCAACGAGATAGGACTCCCTCGGGTGAATAGTGGTCAGCATCACTCATTTCATTCTAATGGTATCACCCAAAAAGGTTCTTTCAGCGCTTTGTTTCCTGCAATCTTTGTTTTAAGCTTCTTGCTTGCTGTCTGCCGAGGGCGATAATCTATTTAAGGGCACGTTCTTTGTTCCAACACGTTCCGGACCATCAACAAGCAACTTGAGAGCAGCTCAAGGGGAAACCAAGTCAATCATTGTCAACGCTATGTATTTGGGCTTTGGTTTTAGCTTGTTGGTGTTTGCCTTGCCTGTGTTGGCTTAGCAATTGATGCGCACGCGCATCCTATCGTGATGTTCGAAGGCGATGACTTGTCCCATTACGCTTTGCGCATCAAAGGCAGGGTGCCAACTCATTTTGAGACCCAGGCGTCCTTGTGCGTCCCCACCTTCAAAGCAGGTCCCACGCACAGGATCACCGCTTCCCCCATGTCGTCAGTAGCCAAAGTCTCTATGTTCTGAGTTGCAGTCTGCGATGTGTTGCTCAAAATTTAGGAGCCCGACCGCATGTTTGAGTCTAACTTTCCATGTGACAGGGCTCCATTTTGGGCCGATTCCTATTTTGTGAGCCACGGCCACGTGAGTTTTTTTCTGAATGAGGCGAAGTTGCCATAGAGCCTGGCGCCGAGATCAAAGTCAAGAGAGCCAGCGCCATTGAAACGGAGCATGGCGCCACTGAAACATGTTCGCAATGAAGCATGTTCACGACGTCAGTGTTTGGGAGTTGCATTTTGGCAAAGTCCTAGCTGACACTGTTTCGGATTGTGATTCCGCCATGGATATAGGTATGGTAGGGCAAAAATCAGAACCCAACACCATCGATTTGACGAGTGTCAGAACAAAGTGTTGATCTTCACATGTGTATTGGTCTCCCTCCGAGTCAGACATACAAGATATCGAGGTGCACTTATGACATTGTTCAATGAGAAACATGGTCACATTATTTGGAGTCGTTCATATTCTTTGTGTTTGTGAGATGTTCCTTTGATAAATTATAGGGTATGTATTGGACACCATTTCTGACCATATCTGCCAGCGCATTTTGTTTGTGAGCGACGTGCTCCTGAAGTCAGCAAGCTATGTTCAATTTGCCGCGTGGTGTTGCTTTATTTCGCTTTTCAAAGCTTCGTTCACATCAACTGCCGCATGCTCTTGAAGCTTGGTTGCTAAGCAACCCCCGGGGTAAGGGGACCTTGCATTGGCTGGGCAAGAATGTCGAAAGGCTTGGAGACAAGGGGCATGAAGGGGAAATCGTTGAGGAGACAAGCAAGTCTGAAAGACAGGCGTATTGGGAAACCTACCCAGGGAAGTCCAGGCATGTGATTTTGCAGCTTTGTTTCAACAAAGAAAGGTAGCCCAGGCTTGCGACCATGAAGAGTGACCAAGAACAGTGACCCATGTTATTTGGGCAGCGCATGGCGATACTTTCATCAGGCAGTTCTGTTCCCCTAGCAGGACTCCGGGCGCACGAAAACAACGCGCGCGAAACGGCCAGGTCCGTGACAGATGGGGCCAGGCAAGCGATCTTGTCACAGCTGATCAACCCATCCTACTAGGGTGACAAAAGTAAAGGATTCAACCACTAAACGGGGACCCCCCCCACCAAGCAACAAGGGGTCTCCTAGTCCGGGGATAGAAGTGCATTGTTGCTTAGATTGAGTGAGCAACAAGTTAGTGACGATAGGCATACTTTGTTCTATGCCTCTACGATTGCTTGGCTGTGACAATGTATGCCTGGCTGGACGTGACCGCACAGATTACGCGACATGCTGATGAATGCAGACCCCCTTTGAGGAACGATATTGAAGAATTTAAGTGGAATTGTTCACAAGTTTGTAGTGAGCTTGACGTGCTTTGTGCTGATGAATGCTGGTGCAATCAAACCCCGTGCAGTCGGGTCGGACAACGTCAGTTTAAACCCACGGTTTCAGCACCTCCCATGTTAATTGTGGGTGCAGTCATTCCACGAACATGATACTAGAAGCATATAAGCATCCCCGCAGTGCTTTCCAGGCACAAAGCCTGTGTTCCTTTGATCCAACGCACATGATCAGCACCCACTCAGCACTGTATCCACGATAGCTAAATGACAAGCACACCCGCTCAAGCGCCCGTCAGCACTGCATCCATGCCTGCCAAATGAGACGCCCACCAAATAGTGGCCAAAACCGCTGCTTGCTTAAGTAAGATATAAGGAAGCAATTGCGGAGCTCACATGTCGAGAAGCAGATCTGCGTGTGCGGAGCAGAGCTGAAACTCAGCAACTTTGTAGGTTCGCGAAAGAACCCGTGTTAAACAAGTCAAACCGTGTTTTTGCGCAAAACCCTTGGAACGCCCATTTGAACTGGCCCCGCGTGTGGTTCGTCTCTTAAAGGCGCGCCTTCCGAACAGAGAGAGAGGAATCCCTTCAACTCAGAGGCTCGTGAGGTGTTAGAATGAAGCGCGGGAGCACGCTTTTGAGGGTCAACACTGCTTCAAGCGGGGGGCAAAGCGGGAAAACACTTTATGAACAGCGACCCTGCGAGATGTTTGTCAGTTCTGCTCAAAAAGTTGGATTTTTGGGAGAGGGGGGTAGAGCATTTGGAACTGGGAAGTGCTGAAAACACCCCCGAATGCAAGGGCAGCTGGGTCGTAAAGAGCCTGACGGTTTAGAATTGGTTCAGCATTGCCTAATTCTAAAGTAGTGCATTGGGAGATCAGGGGTCCGGAAAATGTATACTTATTGAAAGGGTGCATTTAGCAATGGGGGCAATGATTAGTTGGTGCAGAGTTGGCCGCACTAAGCCCGGTTGGATTGTTGCCTTGGGGTTGACATCTGGGAGTTCAACTGATGCTTCTAAATTTGACCCGGCGAAATATCCATGCCCTGAACGCTTTGCTCGCAATTGTTTGCGAGCGTTGCGATGCTGACGTTTTGTAAGCACCGAAGTGGACATTTCAGGGGCCAAGTTAGGGGCTATTTTGCAGAAGTCAGGTATTGTTTGATTGTATCATGGGTATTCAGGTTGCTTTCACATGTTGGCAGGGGCGTGTTGGTGTCCCTTTGAATGCGGGGATTCCAAGTTAACTCTTTTGACAGGCGGGAAGAAGTGGACTTCAGCGCAGACGGCCGGGCCAGCGACAGCTTTGGGGTAGTAGCCAAGAGGTTTGCGGCGGGGCAGTTGGGTTCCAGAGAGATTCCTGGGGAATGCTCCAAAAAGGCGTATGGTTTGAAAGGTCGAGGTATGCACAACAGCTTGGGCACGTTTGTTTTACTGCTCAGCCGAGGCTGGAATCCACAGATCCACGGCTTCTGAACTTGGGTAAACCACCTGGTGGTATTACAAATGTATCAGACACTACAAATATGTTCAATGCCAATGCAGGCGCACATGTTTTGACCTATACTAGGCAGGACAATCGAGTTTCTTGTCCATTCAGGTTTTTGTTGGGCTTACCTTCTTTGCAGCTTGCTCCGCTCGAATGTGCGAAGGAGTTTATCTGTTGTTAGGGGAACCTGGTAGGTTTTTTTTGGACACTTGAAGGAACACCACGTTGACAAGTCACACCCAATTCCATGGTCAGTTGACACCAAGGTGTGTTTGGGCATTAGGACACGAAGCTGATTGACGCAAGATCCAAAAGCAAGCTGTTCCCTGGGGTGCAAACCACCAGGGGGTCAATATAACCATTGTGTACCTAAGAATGTTCATCATCCGAATTGGGTCAACCATTATTTTTAATGGGGGCAAGGAACCCCAGGGTGTTGAAAAAAGTTGGACCTTGGCCACAGCCTCGACGCATGTCGTTTCACTGAATGCAGACCATCTACTTACAGGCAAGTGGGTAGGTAAGCCTGGTGAACCAATCGATCGCCCCGTTAAGTAAGGCTTAGTTGCAGTTGGACGATTCAAGAATGATTCTATGCTTCTAACCAGGCATGGCATGTGAAGGGAGACCAAAAGGTCCCACCAGTTTTGTTAGATGCCAACTTACTTGCTTGAGTTACGCAAGCAGCACAAGGGCGTCCACAGGAGGGCGAATGCCAGGCTCAGAAATGGACCTGTTGTTCGCGGTGAAAGAAAAGAAAACCAAAGGGGGGGTGTCGCAAAAAGAGACCCCCATATTCCAGACTGGCGTTTGATGTTCCCCTGTTGGTGTTTAAAAGGAATCGATTTCACCAGTGGATCCAATAGTTCTTAAATTTTTGCAGGGGATGTAAGATAGCAAATGGTCAGGTAACCCTTAATTGGTGATTTGGATTGGTGGTTTGGGGATTTGAACCCCTCCGCCGGGCTCCAAACCAAAGAACGAGGGAAGCTGCACACAGGCGAGCTCAGCCTGAACTCACCGTGCGGACGCCAGGCAAAACCTTCAAGCGCAACTCATGTGCATTTTCTTCTCTGGGACCCCCAAGTTGATGTCTTTTCCTTCTGGCTTTCCATGAACACCACCCAACCAAATTAGGAGGGGGGACCCAAAACTTTTCCTTTCCTTGTGGCTTTCCTTTCAAAACCGGCAAAAAGGAATACCAATTTGTTTGTCCCTTTGGTTTTCCTTTGAAACCACCAACATTGGGGTACCAACTCAAAAAAACAGCGGGAGGGAGGGGAGGGGGAGGGAGCCCAAAACACCCTCATTACGCCCGAAAGGCCCATTTTTCTGCTCCCTCCCCCTCCCCTCCCTCCCCTCCAGCCCCCATAAAGTTTAGATGTCATGCTTGTCCGCTGTCTCAGACACCCCAAGATGTAGCCCATTGCTGACTTTCGCTTGATCTCCGACTACCTCCAGGGTGTATAGGTTGGCGAAATGCTTTTGCCCCAGCCGAGTGGAAGAGTTGAACGCGTTTCAAGGTGTTGATCGAGTTTAGGGCTTAGAGGGCTCAGGTCATAGCCAGGGTGATTTTTTGTGCGAAGGGCGCCCACTTTTGGAGTAAAGGAGGGCTCAAAGGCTACCCCCCCCCCCCCAAAAGCTGCTTTTTTGCCCATGCCCAAACTCCCAAAAGTGCTCCAAAAAGTAGTTGGGCCCAGGGTGGCGGGTCGGGGCGATGGTTGTGTTTCTGGGTCAGAGTCAGCTGGCTGGAGGGTTCCCTCCAAATCTACCGGGGCGCTTTGGGGCGGGGTTCCCCCCATCGGCATCCGATCCCTCGCCTTTTTTGAGGTCTGAAGAGGGCTGTCCTAGGTCCGAAGGCGGGAGGGGCTGTCGGGTGTTCGTTCAAGGCGCGAAATCGCGGGCATTAACATTAACTGACATGCCTGGAAAGAAATAAGAATGCAATAGGGTCGGGTAGGACTATACACATGTACATGTCTACATACCATATACATATATGTATACATACATGCATACATGCATACATGCATGCATGCATGCATATACATGCATACATTACTATTACTATTTTTCAAATACTATTACATTGACGTTTTTCAATTACCGGCGCCAAGCAGTGTTTAAATCCTGAAAGATAGGCAAAGCACCCGCATTGCACTGACTACTTGTTAGCATGAAGCCCACCCTGCATGACTAGAGGTGTCTGAAGCAGCCTGAAACCTTCCAGCTTCGAGCGCCTACAACGTGTTCCTGACCTGAAGGGCGTTGCTTTGTCGCAGGTTTCACCAGGAGGTTGTACTCTCTTCCCGAGCCTTTTGCCACAGCTTAAAAGCCACATTCAGCACCTAATTTCCCATGTGTTTTGTACACGAAGATGACGGCGCAAGCAAAAACACACGTAGGCACAAGGAGGCGCAAGGGCGGGCGCAAGGGATCCTAAAAGGAAGCCATTCAAGAATAATTTTCGACAACCCCCACATACATACATACATACATACATTCATACATATCTACATGCAGTTCTACATACATACATACATACATACATATTTGCACACATATACATATGTATGTGTGCGTACATACGTTGTACACATGCAGACACATCTACACATACACACATACATATGTACATACATACATACACACACATACATACATACATACATACATACATACATACATACATACATACATACACACATACAGACATACATACATGCATGCATGCATGCATCCATGCATGCATGCATGCATGCATGCATACACACATACATACACACATACATATATACATACATATACATATATGTATGCATACATACATACATGCACACATGCATACATACATATATGTATATATCTACACACATACATACATACATACATCTCTACGTACGTATGCATATATGTATGCATGCATACATATATGCACACACATACATACATGCATACATACATACATACATGCATGCATACATACAGACATACCTACATACATACATACATACTTACATACATACATACACACATACATATCTACATACATACATACATACATACACACAAACATATCTATATACATACATACATACATACATACCTACATACATACATACACACATACATATCTACACACATATACATCTATGTTTGCACACATACATACATATATACATACATACAGTCATACACACATACATACATACAGACATATCTACATACATACATACATACATACATACATATCTATATACATATACATACATACACACACATACATACATACATACATACATACATATCTACATACATACATACATACATACGTACGTACGCACGTACATACATACATACATACATACACACATACAAACATACATGCAGACATTTCTACATACGTACATACAGACATACATACACACATACACACATACATACATACATACATAGACACATACATACATACATATCTACATATATACACACATACACACACATACATATACATTTACCTATGCATACACATATACATCTACATATACATATATATATATATGTATATATATATATATACATCCGAGTTGTTTGTTGGTGGGTAGTTGGCTAGCTTAGTCCCACCCGAGCCGGACTTTTGGCCAAACAAATAGGAGCGTTAACCAACCAACACCCAGTCAAAAAAAGACCAAACATCAACCAAATTTCAGGATTAATCGCGGGCATTTGAATCGGTTTTCTCTTCATGGGCGTACTGCGCAAGAGACTGCCATTCACTGGGTGGTGCCTGACAGGAGTTTGGCAAGTATCTTGAAATTTCCGCTAGTAACTTGTGAAGCCGATAGGTTTAGAGTTTGTCTCCACAGGAGGGACCCCCAAAATGGGTGTCTGCCAAAATCTGCCAAAACAATCCCAGAAAGGGTACATTCAACACGCATGCTCGCCAACCGAAGAGTTGATCAGCCTGCCGGCCGAGGTAGTTGCACATGTTTACATGTTCCGTAAGCTTAACAGACTTGTAGAGGCCGTTGTTGCTGAAAATCTTTCGTATCACAACGAAAGTGGCCGAACTGTGTCAAAATGCCCGAAATGTCAATTTCTGGTTGAAGGTGAATTCCAATCCGTGATTTAATGCCTAGCTTTAAAGTTCCACGAGAAATGTGTTGAAGCAAAAGTCTGTGGTGCAGAACGGCAAATCAGGCGCATCCCCAGTCGGCAATTTGATGCACTACAACATGACAAGCACCCACTCAGTATGATAGCCCAACGACGTAGCCGTTTCGGCACAGAGCCAAACAGCATCAGATGCTAGGCGGACACCAGAAGCTGCTCGTTCTGTTAAACGTGCCCGTGTTTACCAAGAAACATGTCAAATGGCCATTGAGTATCTTCAAATCAAATGGTTCTGCAGGGAAGCATCCTATTTGCAATTCTGAGCTGTGAAGTCGCAACCTTCTGGCATCGCTTTGACTGCTTTCTTCCAATCCAACCAGTTGTTCAAGAGACATCTGACATGTTGACATGATCACGCCTCTGACATATGATTTGCGCAGCGCGAATTTCCTCTCGTTGCTCAAATGCACGTGTGTGCGGAAATATGTGTCCTTTGGTCTTCTCGTCTGAGCCTTCGCAGGAAGACCAAGGTTGAGCAGTTGTGGTCTTGTGAAGATTGGGAAGGCCTTCCAGTGGAAAAGTGACGGGACATGAACCCAATTCTGTCCACGAAAGGGCCCTTTTGGACCAACTCAAGTTCACACCCCGATAATTCAACAAGTGGGGTTGTCCCTTTTAAGGTGACCCTGCCAAACCATGTGGTTTTCTTTTTGGTTTCCCTTTAAGACTACCCAAAACAAGGCAGCTCAAAAAAATGAACCACACCCAGGACCATTTTGTGAGTTCTCGCTCAATTCTCCCAGGCGAGGCTCAGGAGGCGGGGAAGCGGGCTTGTAACCGCGCCGGATAATGAAGTAGATACATGGTTTCTTCCATTTGCTTAATATTTCATGTGTAGTTTGTATGGTGTCTTGCGCTTGCGTTGTTTCTCCCATTTGAAATGAACATGTTTTGCTTCCCCCTGTTGGTTTTGAAGGAAATCTAAAGGCCGAAGCGGTGATTGCAGGGCGAATGTCATGTTGACATCTGGGTATGTCCGGGAATGTGTTGAAACAGGGGGACCCCACTAATGGATGTTGGTTTTCCTCTTGGTGTGCCTTTTAACCAACCAGAAAAGAACTCAAACAAAAGTCCTCCCTTTGCAACTGGCTGGAGCTTTGGCACTCGCCTGAAAGGATGCAGAAACAAGTTGACCGAGTTCACCTTGACGTGGTGTGGGCATAGCACCAGCTATTTGTTTACCTGAGTGATCATACACACTCGCTCTTAACACGCTTCTACTGTCTAGTGCATCACACCCAGGTTTGTTTTGCCCTTTAGAAGCCTCAACTTGTTCTGGAACTGTTTCACAAGGTCGCGAGGCTCCGCCGCTCTTGCCCTCAGGTGTCCTTGCCCGTTCAGTTTTTTGTTCCATTCACTTCCTCGGCACCAGGCCCCAAATGCTTTGTTCGATGTGTCAGCGACGCCACTGACCGCCATCACCCCGCTTTCCATGTTCTTTGGGGCCTTGAGGAACCAGCTGATCCTACCTCGAGCCTTGGCTCTCGGAGGAGTATTCTTATGTTGTCCAAACTTGTTTTTGGAAAACTGGGATGTCATAGTGCCAAGTGCTGCTAGCTTCCCCTTCCGGTCTTGCTTGTGAACTCGGTTGTACGACTGCCTCGGGGCCATTTTGGCTCAAGTCCCTGACTTGCTCCTTGGTTTGATCTCGGATCTTTTCATTTGAAACTCCAAAAAAGGTGGATAGTGTTCGCAGCTCTGCCCGCCCTCAAATTTTGGATTTCAGCCACTCACGCGGTCTTTGGGGAGCGCTGCAGACTACACTGTGACAAAGGTTTGGAGTTGTTGCCCCCCTTCCAACGTCAACCAAGTACATCCCCATGTTTTGCCGTTCCGAGCGGGTGGCTTCTTGGCTTTGCCGTGCCGAGACGATTGCAACCGCAAGGCGAGCCGAGGTTTTGTGTGGGTGCGTCGCAAAAAAACGAGCAGCCCCAACACACGTGTTCCGTTTGGCGTCCTTTTCAACCGACCCTGAAAAAACAAAATCAAACTCAAGAAAAAACACACCCATATCTGTAGCGAATCTCCTATCGCAATTCCATCGTTTTGACAGGCCGAAGACGGGGAGGCCCATGGGGCCGTTTTGCGCGGCTGCGAAAAGCACAGAGAGTGAACCCTAAGTTGGCAAAACACACACCCTTTTTGCAGCGAAATTCCAATCGCTGGTCCATCGTTTTGACAGGCCGCTGACGGGGAGGCCCATGGGGCCGTTTTGCGCGGCTGCGAAAAGCACAGAGAGTGAACCCTAAGTTGGCAAGAAAGGACATTCTGAGGATTGTGTTGGGTTGGATGGCTCATCGATCATGTCGTGTTGAGTGTGAGTTGTTGAGATGCACACACGTGGATTGTATGGTACATACATGTTGCTTGCCTGTCCAAGCCTTAGAATTTCATGGACATGCGCTGCCAATTGTTGCAAGACCACACCATTACACAATCACGGACAATATTCTACGCAAACCATTGAAGAGAGTTGCACGACAGACACATGCTCAATTACACAATCTCTCTCGCACACGCACACGGACACGCACACCCACACACTTGGCGCGGACACCGGCAGACACACGCAGACACAGACACACACACGCAGACACACACACGCAGACACACACACACACACAGCACACACACACACTGACACACAAGCTCGCAATGCACAAAGACACAAACACACAAACACGAACACACCCACCGACCCACCCACACACGCCCACACACACACACATGCAGACGCACAAACACAACCACAAACACGACCAAAGACACAAACAACAACAATAACAAAAACCGAGCGCAAACCACAGACACAGACACAAACACGCACACAATCACACACAGACACACACGCACACAGAGACACACACAGACACACCCACACAGCCCACACACCCCACGCACGCACGCACGAACGCACGCACGCGGGCGCGCACGCACAGGCGCACACGCTCACGCGCGCTCGCCCACGCGCACGCACACGCCCACGCATAGGCACACGCGCACGCACGCACGCACCACGCACCCACACACACACAACAAACGGTTATTGGTATTTCAGAGTTCTCATGACAAGTCGGAACGCGAACGTTAGATGTTCTTACGGCCGGGGATCTAAGGGCCTGTTTTTCTGTTCCCAAAAAGTTCCAGTCAGCAAACAGCCTTCCGTCCCATTTCTGTTTTGTTTTTTCCGAACAATTGCATCATTCCGCAACATACTCATATTTGTAGGATCGCGAGACTGTGAGCCATTTTTATTGCAGCTTGTGGGCTGCTCACGAACCAAGAGCTCCATCACACCCTTGATCCTGGATCTGCAATGAAGGACCATAGGCGTCCTTTTGATCGGATAGTTTGGCTAGAAACAGATGGCTTCCAATGGTTTGGTTTTATTTCCCATTTCCCAGGGCCATCTATTTTTCCAAAAGGTCACCTATGTGAAGGCCTGCTTCCAATCTGAGAGAAGATCAATATTTATCATTTACATGTGCAAAGGGCATGGTTCGTGGCTCACTCTACAAGAAGACGCATCTGCAAGACCATGGCGATTTTTTAGGTCAACTAACAGCCAACTGTTTGGTTTTCTGGCAGCCAGGGCACTTCCGGGCACTTCTGGCTCCGCATCGCGCACGCCTGGCCTGTTGATGTGTGAGGTCTTGGGGAACCCCCGTGCATGTGGGGTTTCCGTTTGGTTCCCTTTTCAAGCCCCAAAACAGACGATACCACCAACAGACGAACCCACGTGTTTGATTTCGTGTCCAGTCGATTCCTAGAAGTACCTGGCGCGAAATCCAGCGGCCAACCGCCATGACTTCGCGTTGCGTCTCCGGCAACGGCTGGTCGAAATGCAATCCTTCGAACCCGCCAAAAGCAAAACAACATAAAATTGGTTTGTTTTCAACTACTGCAGCCGATGGGCCGAGGACAAGTCCTGCACAATGAAGCTTCTGAAATCCGTCCACGGGGGCGTTCCTTTGCGTCAAGTTGTGGGACGTGTTTTAGGACATAGGTGGGAACTTCATTTTGCCAGCAGCTTGGACTATGGAACTCCGGTTTCTCTAGCGAGGTATTGCTGGAGTCGAGCCTTTGAAGCTCCTATGTGCCCTGAACATCTACCGGTGCCATGCAGGTTTGTACTTCCAGAAGGGTATAAACATTCATATAGAAATATACAGCATATACAAATCATATTATTTGTATATATACACATCCATAAACGCCTGAATCGTCTTTATGATTTTGGCCGTGCTTTCCCAGTGACTCTGACTTTGCTCAACCCCGCCCGTCTCGGGTGACGGCCTCGGGCCATGCGCTACAAACCAGGCCGTTGCCGTCCCGGTTTGGCTACATCCAGATCAAGAAGGCCAGGGCGGGGCCAACAACTTGCCGTCAGCAGGCGCTGTAAACCATCCCTTGTGGTTTCCTTTAAGGGGACTCGGAACTTTTGGAGGTGTGAGGTTCGATGGACAAATCCAGCGAGGATCCGGGTTAAAGGATCAAAGACTGGCCCAAAGCAACGCTTCTTGACCCACGAGAGTCTACAATACTGGGGCAACCCGCCAACGAAGACCTTGAAAGGACCACCGCCCTGGGTTGATTCCCTCATTCCCTACTGAGCACCAGCAAGACAAATCGGAGACCGGCTGGGGAGTTGAGGGAGACCAACAACAAAAAACGGAGAAATGAGCTCAGCCCAAAAATTGGACAGGTCCCCTTGAAAAACATGCCCCAGATATACAGCATAAATGGGTTCGATCTGATGTGAACCGGTTTTCCCTGGCTTGACAACCAGACGGGCCATGTCTTAAAGACGGACACCAAAAGGAAAGCCAGCAATTTTGGGGTGATCCCCTTGAAAAAGACGTCACTTTCCATGTCAGGGTTGAGAATTACCACGAGACACTCTTGTCTTGGACCACGGAGCCGACAGGCAATTCATGCCTGCCCAACTGGGAGCGGTGGCATTCAAGTTTCATGATATGTCCAATTATGTTGAGAACATCCGCTATCCAATCATGGGGGTTGACATGTTGTTGACATGTACTGTTGTTTATGATTGTCAAGGTTTGACTCGGTACATGCCTAAATAGTGAGAGATTCATACTTGGCTTCCCGCATGCAGACAATGATGCGTATGATTTTGCCATCACTGTTTTAGATCGATTTCTCCGGCCACACGTTGGCGAACCCGGCTCGGCTGCAACTAGCCCAGGTTCCAGATTGGGTGTGTTTGTTTTTTGCGGAATGGTTCAAAGGGAAACCACAAAGGCGGGCAATACGGAGAGACCCTACTTTTGACACCAGCTGATACCATGGCATACCTTGGAGTTCGGCTGGCGCGCGGGCCAGAGCCTCTTTGCCGGAGTCCGAGTTGGGATCCCGCGCTCATGTCATGTAGGCGTCTGTTGTTTTGATGGTATCCGATATGTTTGGGGGGTTTTAAAGGGACACCAAAATGCAGCCATCATTTTGGGGGTCGCCAAAAGAAGAGACACACCCATGTGCCAGTACAATTGTGCAATTTGACCGACGGAACAGACTGGCGGACCGACCGGTCGAATCGAAGGGCCGCCCAGGGCAACCCCATCCCACAGCAAAGTCGCGAGGTATCCCGCTGCTGCACAACCTTCCATTTGCTTAAGTTTTTATGTTCCCTTGTTGGTTTTAAAGGGAATCCATCACTACTGGACATGTTTGTTGTTTTTTCCAGGGGGCTTAAGCAAATGGATGAATCCCAAAGGTGGCCCCACGTATCCAATGCCAATCCTGGCTGTGAGACTCTAAGGCTAGCCTGCATAGCACATGCCAGCCAAACCAAGCCATTCTCCAACAAAAAACCTAGGGCCACCCTCAGAACTCAATATTGGTTGTTAGGGGGAACTCAATAGTAATTGTTAGGGGGTAGTGAAAACTTGCTTGGGCCCCCCCTTTTTCATGCCCATGACGGGCCTGCTTGAAGGGGAGGCGGGGTAGTTCAGGCAACAGCTGCTAGGGTGGCCGTGATGTCTTAGGACCCATGTGCGGTTCAGTCAAACTTATCGCTAGTGAACGGTTCATTTGGGAGGGGCATGGGGGGACTTCACTACATTTCCTGCAGAAAAGGAAAGGACCCATGTCCTCTTGGCTCATGTCTCGGGCGCTTTTCTCTGGCCGTCTCCGAGTGGATTACTCTTAACCTTCAAACAAGTAGTTTGATTGGAGACAAGCATGATGAAAAGCTGGCCACAATAGTAAAGTCCCCAGAAGACGGTGTGGATTGTTGGAAGTGACGTCTTTGGTGCTTTTGCCAGGGAAGGTGGTCGTTTTTGAACGCGTGTTTTGGCTCGTTTTTGAACGCGTGTTTTGGCTCGTTTTTGAACGCGGTTTTCCTCAAGTGTATGTGATTTACAGCAGCACGGCCATTTTTCCAAGTGTCCATGCACACCACGATGAGGCGCACGAACACGCACCACGATGCAAGTGTAGCACATGGATGGCGCCGTGCTTTTGGGAGACAATCGTCAACTGTAGACCCGGGAACACAAAGCACAAGGAACGCAAAGCGACATCATCATCGTCATCATCATCATCATCATCATCATCATCATCAACATCGACATCGTCAACATCAGCATCATCATCATCATCACCATCATCATCATCACCATCATCATCATCATCAACAACATCGTCATCATCACTACCAGCAACATCACCTTCATCCACATCAACACCAACATCATCATCGCCATCATCAACATCACCACCAACATCCATATCATCATCATCATCATCATCACCAACAACACCATCAACATGACCATCATCACCATCATTATCACCATCATCATCATCAACAACATCAACATCGTCAACATCGTCAACATCGTCAACATCAACATCATCACCATCATCATCATTAACAACATCATCATCATTATCAACATCAACGTCGACATCACCATCATCAACAACAACCTCATCAGCATCATCAACATCGTCATAATCATCATTATCATCATCATCATCATGACCATCATCAACACCGTCATCATCACTACCAACAACACCACCATCACCACCAGCGCGCAGTCGCACGGTCACGCAGTAAGAGGCGAACGTAACTGCCCCACCCCATCCCCCCCCCCAGCCGCAGGACGCAGTTGCGCGGTCAGGCAGCAAGAAGCAAACGCAACTGCCCCACCCCACCCCCCACCCAGCCCCAATACGCAGTTGCGCCGCCACGCAGTAAGCGGCGATCGCAATTCCAGGAGGCTCCGATTCGCAAGTTACTTAGGCCGTATGAGCCAAGGAGGTTTTTGTGTCGCGAGGACAAGATAACTCAGAGCTTGAAATTTCACGAGTTTTCACGGCTTTTTCACGGAGTAGTAACGGCCTTTCAGTTTCCCGCGCGAGTTATTACGGCCGTTAGGCCGGGTTTTCACGGCTTTACGGGGGCCAACGAGCACAAATCGCCGAGGACATCTGAGCTCAAAAAGCCAAGGTAACTTGGGACTCGGGGCCCCCTTTTCCCAGCCCCAGGGCGCAGTTGCACGGGCACGCAGTAAGAGGCGAACGTAACTGCCCAGCCCCAATACGCAGTTCCACCGTCACGCAGTCAGCAGCGATCGCAATTACCCCCTTCCCCCAGCCCCAGGATGCAGTCGCACGGTCACGCAGTAAGAGGCGAACGGAACTGCCCCACCCCACCCCCACCCCCACCCCCAACACGCAGTGGCATGGTCACGCAGTAAGAGGCAAACGTAACTGCCCCACCTGCCGCAGGATAGCCCCCATGTGTTCAAAAATGACCCACTCTGTGTTCGAAAATGATCCAGGACATCGGTGTTCGAAAATGATCCAAAATCGGTGTTCGAAAATGATCCCCCTCCCCTTTTGCCACACATGTTTTTCTGGGTATTTGTCCTCGATGTCCATGTAGGGCGAGACATGTTGTGTTGTACTTGTTTTGTTGAACGGGTTGCTTTGGGGACGTCCATTTGCCTTAAGGCAAATCAAGAACGCCCACACCCGCCAGGGTCAAACTACCCCGGTACAGAAGGTTGTTAGGGATGGTCGTGAACACCTCAGGAATGGCATACAACGAGAAGGGTGTCCTGTAAGGCACACGTGACTCACAGCAGTTTGGAGCGTGGCACGGAAAACACATGCTCAAAGTATTTCCCTTCGACCATGGTGGGCTTACACCTCCACGTTTTCCAATGTCCACCAAAGCGGCTCCAGTTGAACAAACGTAGCCTGGCCATGTTCATACTTCTCCGCAGGAGCCTACGGCAACCATGACCCACAGTTTTTCTCCGCATCTGCAAGTACATTGGTAAACAGCAGATTTCGCAGATTTCAAGGTCAAAACCGGTCCCTCGGGTTCAAAGCACCAGGGCAAAGGGGGGTTGGTTTTCGCCACCGTTGTTTACCTAAGGAGTTTCATCATCCACATTGGGTCAACCATGTTTTTAAAGGGGGGCAAGGAACCCTGGCTTGACTGCTACTGGGTTGGATCTTTAAATTCAACCTTTTGGGGAAATCAAGGGGTTTTCCACTAAACCCCGAAAAAGTAAAGCTTTTTGCAGGGGGGTCAACAGCAACCAAGCTAGGGAGGGCTATTTCCACTGCCTGAAAGAACTGAGATGGATCAATCCCCCGCAGGACTTTCACGGCTCTCGCTCGTGCCCCCGCTTCGCCAGTTGACGCGGGACTTGCTGGGTTCCGACCGGGAACTCCTGACCGGTGAGTCCAACAATGACCGGGGGACGGGAGGGCGAGTCGGAGGATGCCCGTCGAAAAGCAAAATAGGAGACACACTCAGCATTTGCCTCTTCCATTTGCTGGAGTTATTGTTATTTTCCCCCGACGAAACGTATCTGCAAATGGAGGTTCTTGGTGGCTTGCAACTTCACCAATCCAAACGACCAATTGAGGGGAACCTGAAACACAAAGCCACGAGATATATCTTTAATCCGGAACCCATAGAAAAGGTTGGACACAAATGCACACACATCCCCACGCACGCTAGATTGTTCAACATATTTGCCCCTTGCAAGGGAACCTCCTTGGACAGCCGCTTTGAACTCCGCATTCGTGACGCTTTGAGTGCTTCAGATGGGTTTCTATCCATCCCGCAGCTTGGCCTCGGCGAAAATGGACCTGAGGTAAGATGCCTCGCATCGCGCAGCTACCTTGGCATGTGCCCAAAGGTCAACCCTGGAAAACCGAATTCTTGGTACTCCGCACATCGCCAATCTGCTCCGGTTCTTTCTCCTGTTTGGACTCGTTTTTGATCAATAGGATAGAATAGAATAAAGTGAATCAGCTTATTCATTTTCCAGGGCTGAAGCTTGCCATGATTACTCTGCGGGTTGGCATGATTGTCGAGCCTGTTTTGTGCCCTGGGTTTCGGTCTTTTGGAATGCCAAGCCTTGAGAATATGAAGAAAAAACAGATGATGTGGGCCAAGATGCCAAGAAACAAGGTCCCAGAGCCCCAGAGAGGCAGGCAACCAGCCTGCGCCGAAGCCAATTTTGTTACGCGCAGGAAAAGCGCTACGCGCTGATCTGCATGAAGCTCGGCGGCATGGGTCCAGATCCTTCTTCAAAGGATCCTGTTTTCAGTGATCCCAGGAAAAGGCGAAACAGGTGGCATGAAATGGGTCAAAGAATTCGTGAGGCCAAATTCCTTTGACAGCCTTGGAAAGGCCAGGAGTACCTGGGGACCCCCAACTCCTCCAAATGGGTTTCGTGTTGGTCGTCGCTTGAACCGCTACTGAAGCGCTCAGCGGAGTCATGTCCGCTGGACACATTGTGCCAGCGGACGTGTTGATTGTGACCCTCGACCAGTTTCCGAAAGCTGGCACGCAAGCGCGGAGAAGCATGAAGTCATGACCCCAATTGAGCGAGCCAACTCTGAGAATTCTGATCTCTGAAGCCATCCCTTTGCAACAAGATCCCGTTGAAAGCGAGCAGAAGCATGGTGGGTGCCCATGTGGAACATTAGTTGTTTCAGTACATCGACTCGGAAACATGCTTTTGGCTGGCGCAGTGGATTGTGTTGAAGCTCGCAACCATGTTTTACCTCCAGTGAGTCATAGTCATGCACATCCTGGAATCCTCACATGTTTGACACAAGGGATCGCTCAGACCTGTGTCCTTGTTGCGTGACAGAGCACATTGCCATTTTCCAAGCAGAGAATACTACGGCCCGCACAATTGATCGACCAGCGGGGCCTCCAAACAACATGATAACGCACAGTATGTGTATATTACATATATACATGTTATATATATATATATATATGTTTATATGTCTAATATATTCATGTTTCGCATACAGTACAAACCTACACACATACGCACACAGAGACTCAGCAAAGGAAGGGGACACACACACACACACACACTGAACTCCCGAAGGAGGGTACTCATCAAAGTACTGTATGGATCTTCGAGTAATAGTTTCGGCTGGCAGGTCACTTGGCTTCCCTTTAGCTACTGTAACAGGGGCACAAAAGAAGCAACGGCGGTTCAGGGAGGAGACCAAAAGGACCGTTTTTCACTTCTGCAGGCACGTTTGCACAGCAAACTGGATGGGTCTTCGTTGGCCCGCGCCATCCAGTTGCTCGCGGGCCCCCTGCGGTTGTAATCATAATTAAATGTGCTGGCAGGGTATTCTGCCACTCCGCGCACACACGCCCCTCCAAGAGGGGCGAAGGTCTCTTTTTCAGGGGGGAGACACGCGCCCCAAAACCGGGCGAAGACCCCAACAGAAAACAAACAGAGCAAGAAAACAAAAGAAACAGAAAGGCCCCACGTTGGGTCTCCGCGGGCAAAACCCCAACCAAGAAACACGAAAAACAGGGGAACCCGAGTTTAGGGTCACCGCCGAGGGCAAAAACCCCAGCCCAGAAACCCTCCTAAACCTTGTAGATAAAGAGCACCGTGAAGTTGAAGAACGACAGACGAACAGGCCACCCCTAAACGGGCGAAGAGGAACGACAGGAAGTAGTTGGAAAAGAGGGAGGAGAAAAAGAAGGAAAGAAAGAAAGAAAGAAAGAAAGAAAGAAAGAAAGAAAGAAAGAGAGAAAGAAAGAGAGAGCGAGAAAGAGAGAAAAAAGGAAGAGAAAGGGGTCAAGATGCGTATTTAGGGCGCCGCAGCCCGCCAGGGGAAAGGAGAAGGAAAAGAAAAGAAAAGCAAAGAGAAGAGAAGAAGAAGACGAGGAAACAAAAGGGGTGTAGTATGCGTTTTTAGGGCGACGCATCCCGCCCAGACAGGCACAGAGGATGAAGACCAAGGCTCGAGGAGGAAGACGTCGAATCCCACATGGGGGCCAAGAGGACGGACACGAAATAGCAACGGAAGGGGAAGAAGACGTCAAGCCAAACTACGTGAGGAAGACGAGGAGTAGGAACAGGTAGACGGACAAGAAGACGAAGAGGAGGAGAAAGGTGAACGACGCGAGGACAACCAGGCCATCCCTGAGCGGGCGAAGAGGAGGAGGACGAACGCGCGGGTCACGAAAGGCAGCAAGAAGAGAACGGGAGGAAGGAGAAGCTATCCCTAGACGGGCGAGAACCAGAAGACGGACACGCGGAAGACGAAGGCGAGAAAAGGTGAGACGTAACTATGAAGAGGTGGCTGTCTTCCCTTTAAAGCATGTCCAGAGTGGACTGGGTGTTTTCCATTTCGCAACTGGGTGTTTTGCTAGCTGGTGCTTCTGTACTGGTTTTGTGCCTTGCCGCTTTGTAGCATAACACGTGCCTTCCCATTGTCACTAGCAGCTCTTGGACAACAATATCCGCTATACCGTCAGCTACTTGACAGGCCTCAATTCCACTACTGGAAGAAACAAATTTCAGAAATTGTGCTTGGCGCATCTTGGCGCCGTGCTGACCAGCAGGGGAAAGGACGCCTTGAAGGAATCTCCCACGATGCTGGTGGCAACCAAGCTTGCGGTAGGACACATTTCCAGACAGTATGGTAGGCCCTTGCTTTGCTCTGATGTTCGCTTGTTTCTGTGTGAGTCGCGGCTCTCACGCTGCAGCACTTTCGCCCATACATTCCCTGGACCCCAAGAGTGGTTGAAGTCAATCGCTTTGAGACTAGATTCTGCTATAACACACCTCTTGCAGATAGCTGTGCCCTTGCACGTGTTTGGGCCTTGCAAGGAGGGAGCCCGTTCGTACGGACAAGTGAGTAGCCAAATCCCCTCAAAAAATAGGGATCCCCTAGCATCTGTTCGGCTCTTTAACATTGCCTAATTTGGGGAAAGGTTTCGAGGTCACGCCCAGGGGTCACACTTCAAATTTGTAGAAAGGGTTCGGCCCGACCGGAGGCCAAAGAAAACTTTCACAGCACCATGCGGCGTTCCACACGAATCAAGCCACGCGCGCGAAGAGCCCCAACTTCAGCCATGAGCCCAGACTCGCAAAAAAAAAGAGGCTCTCCTACAAGCCGCGCTGTAGCCTAACACAGCAGGATGTGTTCATGAACATGGGTCTTGTCAAGGGTGCCTGCTCCCCTGATGGGGGTCTTGTCACTGATGCGCAGCGAAAACTCGCGCTTGGATGTGGGCATCAGCGCGACAACTGCGCGCTCCTTTTCAACACATCTTAGCGTACGTTCTTGTGTCCTGCTCTGTTCCTGCCTTGAAGCTTCTTTTTCTCGGGCCTCCCCCACTCGACTCTCAGCCCAGCCTGCAGCTGCCCATGTAGGCCAGTGGCTGTGTGCGCCCCTTGAAGCAATGACTGACATGCTTGACCGCTCCTTGAACTTGCTTCGTGGTCCTGCAACGTGAGGACTAACTGGGTTTGGGGTCAGTGCGCACAGGGGAGCAGGCACCCTTGACAAGACCCACGTTCATGAACACATCCTGCTGTGTTAGGCTACAGTGCGGCTTGTAGGAGAGTTTTTTTTGCGAGTCTTGGCTCATGGCTGAAGTTGGGGCTCTTCGCGCGCGTGGCTTGATTCGTGTGGAACGCCGCATGGTGCTGTGAAAGTTTTCTTTGGCCTCCGGTCGGGCCGAACCCTTTCTACAAATTTGAAGTGTGACCCCTGGGCGTGACCTCGAAACCTTTCCCCAAATTAGGCAATGTTAAAGAGCCGAACAGATGCTAGGGGATCCCTATTTTTTGAGGGGATTTGGCTACTCACTTGTCCGTACGAACGGGCTCCCTCCTTGCAAGGCCCAAACACGTGCAAGGGCACAGCTATCTGCAAGAGGGGTGTTATAGCAGAATCTAGTCTCAAAGCGATTGACTTCAACCACTCTTGGGGTCCAGGGAATGTATGAGAAGAATGCTGTATCCGTCATAGCTGGGGAGGGGTAGGGGCCTGGCTGGTAGATATTTGGGGGCTTCGGGCTTGAGGGAAGCCATGTTTAATTGTGAAGGTGTGGGAGATTCCTTCAAGGTCATTTCCCCTGCACAATTTCTGCAAATTGTTTCTTCCAGTAGTGGAGGCCTGTCAAGTAGCTGACAGTAGGGGATACTGTTCTCCAGGAGCTAGTAGTGACAATGGGAGCGCACGTGTTACGCTACAACTGCTATCGCGTCAAGGACTGCGCAAGGCACAAAACCAGCACAGAAGCACCAGCTAGCAAAACACCCAGTTGCGAAGTGGAAAACACCCACTCCACTCTGGACATGCTTTTTAGTGAAACCTCGTTCCTGCTTAAACGTGAAGTTCCGCGATAACGAACCGGCCCGGGGTCACACGATGAGTACACCCTAGGTTCCCCCAAGATGGGGTGATCACACTTGAACTCCCGAAGGAGGGTACTCATCAAAGTACTGTATGGGTCTTCGAGAAATAGTTTCGGCTGGCAGGTCACTTGGCTTCCCTGGGGCACAAAAGAAGCAACGGCGGTTCAGGGAGGGGACCAAAAGGACCTTAAATCACTTCTGCAGGTACGTTTGCGCAGCAAACTGGATGGGTCTTCGTTGGCCCGCGCCATCCAATTGCTCGCCGGCCCCTGCGGTTGTAATCATAATTAAATGTGGTGGCAGGGTATCCTGCCACTCCGCACACACACACACACACACACGGACGGACGGACGGACACACGGACACACGGACACACGGACACACGGACAAGCGGACACACGGACACACGGACACACGGACACACGGACACACGGACACACGGACACACGGACACACAGACACACAGACGCGCGGACGCGCGGACACACGGACACGGACACGTTGAACGTGCACACACAGACACGTGTGACCTGTATTGAGTTATGTATATGCAATACCAACACATTAAGCATGCATGAATGCCTTCAGAGTACCCAACACGTTTAGATTTCCTTTGGAAACGAGATGGCTTGCCCAAATCAACGAGATCAGAATGGGGTAGTGTGCAGCACACCATGCAAGCCGAGATGAAACGAGATCAATTCTTTGTCACTCTGATGATGCAGGAGCAGCCGGCTTCGGGGCGCGCAACAAGCAAGCCGAAACAATTCCAGACACGAGTCCAAAACAAGTCCAAGTTATTGCCAAAGGGCTTCGTATACTGTACTTGGACCAATCAAGTGTGACTTTTTTTGCTGGAGCAGCCAAGGCATACTTCGCATACTACACTTGTACTGAAAAGGCTACAAGCTTGAAAGCGCAGAAAACGAAAAGAGAGGCAACACGAGATGGTCGTTTGCCTTGATGTGCGTCGATTATGATATAAAAGGAGTCAAGCAAGTCTACAACGAGATCAAGCTAATTTCGGCGTTGCTGAAGGCCAGACGTGATGCAGCGTAACACTCGGCTTGTCCCAGCTCAATGTCTAATGTCCTCTTTAGTGCGGTTCCTCAGTTTTGAAGGGAACACCCCCCCGATGAATTGGGCGGGTTCTACTTGGCTCCGGGGGCCAAGAGGGTCTCTGGAGCATGCAGCCTAGGAGCTCCAAGAGCGTGGCGGAAGCGTTGCTTGGACTGTGGCGCTTGGGAAGAGGGGATGGCCCATGGGCTTAACGGTTTAACGGACCGCAGCAGGCGGCGAAAACCAGTAGCCCCCTGGGGCGCCAATTTTTGATTGTTTGCAAAGGACCCGATATGGACCCTTGCGTTTACTTGAATACTGGATTCTGCGTTCCGGCGCCATGATATATCACTGCAGCGGGCCTTATTCGACGTCCGTATTTATTTTCCTCAACTGAAGAGCCAGGCTAGTGTTAGACAAGAGCATGGAACTAGTGGTTGGCAGATTCGAATGTGTGTCGTTTGTATTATCCGTTCCGTGTGCTTGTTCCAGTTGCCTGGTGGAGGGCTTTATTTCAGCTTCCATCCGTAGGACTCGCCATGAATCAGCACACCAGTGCATACAGGCTGACCAGCATCGCGTTTTGGGGCCTTTGATAGAGGAAGAAGGGCTTGGATTCGTCATCGTATGAGCTGCCTCTCTTCAACGAGTGGTGATCATTCAACACGGATCGCACTCAAAGAGTCCATGATGCCTCATTGGAGCTGAGAGGTGTTATTGCATTTGCTGCACAGTCTGCGTGGCATACTCTGCGCCCTGCAATGAAGCACACTTACTTCTCTTTCGCTGGCTGCTTATTAATATGTTTGCCTTTTGCTGGATGGTATTTGTCTTTTTTTTGCGGGTACCTTTTTGGGGTTGGTTTGAACGGGGCACCAAAAGGACACCGTTGCCATGTTGCGGGTCCCCCTATCCCTATATTCAGACAATTGATGAATAAACCCCCGATGACTATGAAGAGGGTTCCCTTTTAAGCGGGGAATGCATTCTTCCAGGACAAACCCCCTGATGTTTGTCAATCCGGGGTACCTTTTTGGGGGTGGTTTTTGTTTTTGCGGGAAACCAACAATAAGCCCCGTTGCCATGCTTGGGGGTCCAACTCCCTTTCTCTATTTTGAGCCAAGCCCACATTTCATGTTGGGGGGGAGGGAAGCTCTTATTGAGCCCTTTCTTCAGGCCTTATTTAGTCCCTGCCCCTCCCCCTCCCCCCCAACCCCCCCGCCCGCGAGTAGTGAGCCTCTCGCCTCTTCTCGCTTGCGACCATCGACTCTGAGGCTCTTGGAGAAGGTGCGAGGCCACGTGCCGCTGCCCGGCGCTCCGGTTCTGGATGGCGACCCTCGGCGCACGCCCGGTTTTTTTCTTCTTTTTCTCGGGGCGGGGGAGGGGGGAGGGGTGGGTGAGTGGGTGATTTTTGTTTTTTGGGCGGAGTGTGGTCTTTTCACGATAGGTCAGATGGGGGCTCTCAAGTTTAAGCTTGTGTGTAGCTTCAAATGGCAGTTCTGTGGGATCCCCGCACAACGCATCACTGCTTTCTTTGCGCTCCAGATACCAGGTATGGTTGCCTTGGTTTGATTCACACTCCGGAGGCCCGTGTGATTTTAGGACAGGCATGAGAGGGTTCTCGGGTGAAATTCACAAGCCATTTGGACAGCTCCTCTAGTCTGGGCCAATCAAGGCTTCGCCGTGGCGGTGTCTATTACTCCTTGGCCTCCAAGCATGCAAATGAGTCAGCATTTCAATCGCCTTCCCAGCTGGGCCCTATGCTTCGGTGGGTCCACCGATCTGGTTGCTTGAAGTGCTGCTGGGGATGGTCATCAGGCGTACGGAGATTCTAGAGGATTTTGATGGTTCTGACTGCGTGGGAGCCTTGCAAAAAGGGACGTCCCCGAGCACTGCTTTCCCCTGGATTTGTCCTTGAAATCCACGCGAAGCGGGAAAAGCTGGGGCAAACCGCACAGAGTCTTGGTTCCAATATGGGTCTGTTTTGTTTGACGGTATCCCTTGTTTTTGCGGTTTTAAGTGGACCCGAACAGGAAACCCATCATTTTTGGGGGTCCAACCTTCAAAGCAGACATATTATACATATATATATATATATATGGTCCCCAGGACCCCCCCCCCCCCGGCCCGAAACCCCAAGCCCGGGATCCTGGCACCTACGGTCCCACCCCACCCCGACCCCCTGAACTCGCACCCCGACACCCCGGCACCCCCACCCCCCCAGGCTAAACCAATCCCTAAACAATAAACCCTAAACCTAAGCCAACCCTAAACCAACCCTAAACCAACCCTAAATACACCCTAAACCAAACCCTAAACCGTACACCTCTAAACCTAAACCAACCCTAAACCAACCCTAAACCAACCCTAAACCAACCCTAAATCAACATAAACCAACCCTAAACCAACCCTAACCTAACCCTAAATACACCCTAAATATACTCTTAAACCAATTCTAAACCAACCCTAAACCACCACAACCCAACCGCAGGACCACAACCACAGGGGGGGGTTACTTGTCTGACCCATGACCATTGGGGGGGGGGCCTGGCAACCCTGTACCATATATATATATATATATATTATGTGACACATCGGGCTCCAACCTTAGAAAAGACACACAACCGTTGGTTAAAATTTTGGGGGAGTCCATTCTCGCCACAAGTTCCATGTTTCCCTGAGGCTTCCTGCGGGCCCTTTTCCCTTTGGGGCCCTGGAACACCACAGGTCGTTGGGGGCTTTTGTACCTAAAGGGGCGATCGGGTACATAGTAAGCGGCTGGTAAGCCAAATTGTAACCCACGAAAGCCATGGCAAAAAATGTCTCCGTGCAGTGGGTTATAACCAGGCTCGCGAAACACTTATTAAGTAGCCGATCGCCCCTTTCTGCATTCGGCAACCCATACCCAAGCCCGCACGCCAGCGTTGAAAAGATGCTCTTGCCCCGCTGGTCTCATGACAACTTTGGTCAACTTTTCCAGTCGCCGGGCCTATTAAAAGGCATGAACAGACTCTTTGTATGCGAAGCGAGCAATCTTGACTGCTTACAACTAAACGGGCTGGACTTTCATGGCTACTTGGTTGGATCTTTGACTTCTTAACTTCTTGGTTGAAACAGTACGGATTGTCCAAAGGGGACTTTCCAAAACGTGAACAGCGGGTTCGTTACGGCAACCCAGTGGAGCTCGAGGTCTCTGGCTGGCAGCGAGGCTCCCCTCTTTCGGTTGTGCGAAATCGATCGATCTAAGGAGCTGCTGTCCGACGTCGGGGGTCCGAGTTTCGACAGGTTCCTCGATGATGTCCTGTCACGGGTCGGAGAGCTCAAGGAGAATTGTAGTTTGGCCCCCATGGGGGTTGATCAATTCTCCGTTCGGCCCCCAAATGACCATACGGGTAACTTTGCCATTGGGGGAAGTCACCTGTTTTTGCGGTTTTCCCTGGTCATCCCTTGTAAAGGACCTTTTGATCAACTCTGTACATGGAGGTGTCTTTTAAGGGAACCTCTATTTGTGGGTTTTAGAGGGAAGCCAAAAGGAAACCACACCCACATGCATGTTCCAAAAACGAGCTTCCGCTCTCGGAAAGTAAACAGGCCTCTTTTTCCGGGTTAGACCCGTGCACCCGAACACGCCGCTAAACAGGAAGCCTTGTGTCGCATATGTCAGGCCATGTCAGGCCTATGTTTCAGGCACTCCTCTCCTGCAAACGGGCAAAGCTTGCAAAGCCGTGCAAGGGTAAAACTGTGCACCTCCAAAAAGGTAGCTTATTTGCATTTGCAGCATTCCCCCCTCGTGGGACGAAAGAGTTAGAGGGCACTCTTTGTAAAGGGCACCCTTGCCATCGCTTAATGTGACAAGGCCAAGGGCTGGCATACGAAATATGTCTTGGTCTTTGCGTGTTTTGTACAAGCTTGGTCCCCAAATGACCACAGAAAAAGGTCCGGTTTGTGAAACAAAAAGCAGACCATCCAATTCGCTGCCGGTGGTCACCGTCGCCGAAGGTGGAGAAAGAAGCTCGGTACGGGCTCCTGCAGACGCAGCATCGGGCCTGGACGCCCAGAACCATGGCCTTGCCGCCCGGCGATGCCTTGGCTTGCTGGTTCTCAGGCAATGAGTTGCAATGATCTCTACTAGGTCCCCCAGCCAGGTGCCCTTTCTCGCCCCTTTTTTTTTGGGGAGGGTTCCCCTACTAAACATAGACTACTGACAAGAGTTGGTACCAACTTATTCTAACCTCTCAGGAGGACCTAGTCTACACATCGCCGGTTTCCTTTACGAGAATCCCTCGGTTCATTCCAAAGAGCCAAACGTCATTCCCTGAGCACCAAGTTGGGCAAGGGTCAAACAAACAGCGGCAAGCCGGAGGCTTTAGTCCTTTTCCATTTACCGCAACTCATTAAATGGGTGCCTATGTTTGACCCACAACCGTATAACCACCATGTACCTGAGTTTGAGTATTGATGTTGGGTCCACCACTAGTTTCATGGGTGGACCCCTAGGGGTTTGTGTCAGAAGCTGCCAAAGTAATCCTCGTACAAATAGATCATAAAGTGTCTTCTTTTGAGACCCTGTTTAGGGTTGTTCTCCTTCGGACACCCGAAGGAAACAACCCTCAGGAGTTGTCGTCCTAACTTGTAAGACGCATCGATATACATACACAACATACCAGTTTCGCTGTTGCGTGGCCCTAAGGGTGCCTGGTTTCTTACACATACGCAATGGCAGCACGCTTTAGGTATGATTCAGAGGCTCACCTGGCAATCGTTGCTTTTGCGATGCATATTCGATGCGAGTGGACACCTCAGCCAGTACGCGTACCGTTTGATTCTTTCTGGGGGTTATATGTTACCCTCCCATCCACCACCATGGAATCTGTCGTTCGGCAGATCCCGGAACACCATTTTCCTCTGAAAGGGACCCTCTGGTAGGTTCCAGGTGCAGGAGTATATGGTAGACAAACTCTGGGCGTGTCTTTTGTTAAGGGTACACCTTTCTGGCTTGCAAGCGAAACCAGCAGAAGATAAGTCCTTCTTGGGGGGGAGGATCCCCCAAAAAGGAGAGATCTTTATGGAAGACAATCTGACCATCTTGTTTTGGTCAGAGTTCCATCGCACGCCAGGCGCTTCAAAGCAGCCTTTCGCTTGGCAAGGTCGTCGAGAAAGTGGGTCGGGGACTTGATGTCAAACTGCACAACATGGTTGATGGCCTTTGACTGGCCCCATTTTTCAATCAGTATCAAAGTCACCCCCCCGAGTGGTAGGTTAAAGGGAAACACCCCAGTTTCTGACTTTGATAACCCCCCAGAAATGGTCAAATAATGACCCCAGCTTGACTCCGCGTACCCGCAAAATAGCACGCACACACACACACACACATACTTGACTTGGCATTGAGAGCTTGGGCGAACCATAAAGTTGTCCTAGTGGGAGGTAGCCTCTTTGTACTTGGTGGCTCCCAGCCATCCCCTTAGCTTTGTAGCCTTTTAGTGTTTAGTGGTAGTTTCCATTTAACCCACTAAAAGTTAAACTTTTTGCGGGGGATCTGAGGGCAGCCCAGTGTAGAGAAGGTTGGGTTCATGATTTCTGGCTAGCTCACCCAAAGTCCAGCATAAAGCCCCCTGAAGCCAACGACGGGCCCTTTTTGGAAGACTGTAAAAGGCGGCAGCCGGCGCCAAGCTCCAAAAAGGGTCCATAGCTTTGACGCCCTTTTCTCATGGCCTCACAAACTGGTGGTACTTGTTACACACTTGTTATCATGATTTGCCTTCCGACCCCCAAACACGCAAAACAGAGCTCTTCAGCGGGGTCCCCCCCCTCCCTTGATTTTCCAAGGGACCAAAAGGCTAACCCCGTGGGTTGACATGTTCGAGGCCCCAGAGGAGGCTTGATACCGGAGCCATATAAAATGGAGGGAGCTAGCCCCAGACCAGGCTGCAATCTGCTTGGGCCGAGTGAATCGCGAGGAGATTTGGCGAAGTGTTTCTGTCGGCCTCATGCGGCAATGACAGATCGTACGATCGTCAAGTCCGAAACGGGATTGTACACGCTCTGTGCAAATCACCATGAGCCACAATGAGCTGACACATGATGAGCTTCTTGCCTCAATGCGGTGTCTTGAAACACTTGATGCACGATGGTTGACTAGGGCCAAGTGTCGCCTGTTTGGAGTGGGACATGCTCTATCACAGCATCCTGTAGCAGATGCAGAGAGAGGGAGAGTTCCTCTTTGACAAAAAGCCCACAGGTTTCATAGCTTGTCCGAACCATGCCTAGTGAGCCCTACGGTTTATCTAGTTCAAAGCCATACCGCGTGCCTTCGCGAGGTGGCAGTAAGCGCTACATCATCGTGCGCCAGCTCCCACCAGATGCCGCCCGTCTTGAGGGAAAGGGTGCAGCCAGGTTTCAGATAATAAACCACCACGCGCTGTGGCGTCGTAGTTTTGCGCCCATGGTTTTTGAGATACGCCGTGCACGAGAGTCGATTTGAAAGGGATGTCAACGGCCGGCATGGCTGATTTGGCTTGCTCGAGGAATGTCAAGCTTAGATGGGGTACATAGTGGTGCCATACAGCAGCTTGATGTGCCTTGTCAATTTGTTATTGTAAGAGGGGGTGAATTTAGGGATATGTTGGGTTTGGCATTTCTGAGATGTGAGCTCCGACCACTTCATTGAAAATCATAAGTGTCCAAACATAGGTTGAAAGCTATGTCTTCACAATGAAGGCGTTAGTGCATTGTTGAGACTCTCAACCGAATGCGTGTGCTAAACAAAGTGCTGTCGGTACGCATACCACCTTATGCTCGAAAGTAGCTGACAGTTCATCGCGTGCCGTATGCACATTGAACATCCAGCAGGACAATCACCAAGCTCGTTCTTTCCGCCCATAGGTGTTTCAAGGGTATGCCATTTGAAGCCGGCAGGCACGCTCTGAGGGGAAAGCACCTGTGTGCAGCGCAAAAAGCCGGACTGTTGTAAGAGCAGCTCTCCCATAATAGTATTCGCTGCAGGTGTCCTCCTCTCTGACCAGAGTTCTACGATAGACGCAGCTTCTTCCGCGCGTTTTCTTCGGTGAGCGGCGGTTGTGTTGGCCACAAGCTAATTTAGTAGGGAGAGAGAGATTATTATTGAAAATGTGCACCGCGCCACACGCGGAAGCATGCGGAAGGCTTCGAGGAAGGGATTTATTTTGCGAAATATTTGCAGAAGCTTTGTGACTGATATGAAATTAATTGTTTCAGTTTGCGTGCGTGGAAAAGCACGGAGAAACAATTACAGTAGAAGCAGAAAGGTGTTGCCACGTACAATAATCACAACGCTTACTAGAGCAGTTGCCAACAGCAAGCCAAGCAGACCAGAACAGCCGGATTGCGCGGAAAGGTGCGGAAGGTTCGCGGAAGCTCCGCGGACGGGTGGCCCCGTGTTTGCAGGCAAGTGCCCGCGTAGCACGGGTAGCCCAATGGAGCCCAAGCCTACACTGGCTGCGGCAAAACACTACTTAAAATTACTTTCCTTTTGGCACCAATCTCACGGAAGCAAATCTTGTAAAACATTCGCCGCGGAAGGTTTGTGGAAGCAAACAATGAAACCCATGTGCCGCGGAAGTTCGCGGAAAGGACCTCTTGGCCCGCGGCAAGGATGCAGACGGGTCCACGGAAGGTTGAATAATGTCCAATCAAGCTTGTAAGGAATAAAAACAATCGCTCAGTTGGTAACGGTATGATGTTTCAAGTTCTACCCTCCAAATTAACATGGAGCCTGACAGAGTCCCTTGAAAAGGACAATTCACACGGTCTTCCCGGAACCCCCGAACGTCAGGTTCCATGTTACTGGTGGCTCTGGTTTAATGTGGGGGCCCCTCCTCCCGCTCAACAGTGAAAGCAGTGCTCGGGGATCCTGAAAGCTCTGGCAGGGAGCCTGGACGACTTAAGTATTGCTGTCGTATTGCCACTACTTAACTTAGTATTGCCAGCACTTCCTGTTGGATTGCCACAACTAAGGTTAGTATTGCCTAGTCTAAGTTTAGTATTGCCTAGTCTAAGTTTAGTATTGCCAGGACTTACTCTCAGATTCCCAGTGCTTAGTTTAGTACTGCCTAGTTTAAATGTAGTATTGCCAAGACTTACTTTTTTATTCCCAGCGCTTGATTCAGTATTGCCTGGTCTAATTTAGTATTTCCATTACTTCCTTTTCGATTTCCCACCCACCGGGACATGAAATATGGTAGCGAAACCGTGCCCCTGAAAGATGCTCAGGGCCCCTTACGGGGACCCCCCTTTTGCAGAACTGTTCTGGGCGTGTTTTTTGATGGATTTAGGCAAAGGATTTGATGTTTGGGGCCAGGCATTCTCAGACCCTGGCACTGAGCCATGAAGCTGAGAGGAGAAGTCAGCTGCCCATATTGCGTATGTTGTTCAGGTTTTCTAGGAACGGGATTTTTTGGGCTTCGAGCTTGACATAAATCATGGTACCAAAACAGTTGGGGGGTCGCGTTTAAGCCGAGAACACTTGACATGATTACGGTTACCAGTAACCAGGTGCGACGTTAGTTGGTGGGGGGTAAGTTGGCTGCTACCTCTAAGTTGGATCAGCCTGTACCAACATGTTCATACCTGAAAAGTGTGAACCGATTCGGGGGGCCGCCAGAAAAAATGGGCGTTGTGCAGTCTCCGAGCGGTTTGGAGAGACTTGGCTCTGACAGTTTATCGGGAACACCCTGAAAAGCATAGGTGTCCTTTTTGGTTGTTTTGGTGGAAAAATAGATGGCCCTGGTTTACCTGGTGGTTTAATCATCTACCAGGGCCATCTATTTGCCCTAAACGGACACCTATGCTGAGAAATGGCTAAAGAATGGGCATGACTAGGCATAGACATCACCTCCCAGCCCAATTCAAGCTTACACTGTCCGAGGCCAAGGGCTACGCTTGGTTTCGTCGTTTTCAGCACTCAGAGCACATGAAGACTGCAAAGGCGCGAAGCGAGCAGACATTGAAGGGTCCATTGGAAGGGGTGGTGTGTTTCTTTCATTGGTTTCTGTGCCGATGTTCTCGTTTCAGGGTCTGCCAGATTGTTCCAGTTTCCGGGTAATTTCCCAATTCCAGCAGCAGAAGGGATTGATCCAGAAGTTTTCAAGGGTTTATGCAAGGGCTTGCTGCCTGCAACACTCTTCTTTGAAGTTGGTGCTTTTTCAATTGGGAGCTCCGTTGGTGCTGCCATGATGGCTTATCATATCTTATCATTCATGCAGTTGGTCATTGTTGCTGCAATCAGGGGCCATAATTTGGAGCCACAGTTGAAGAAGACAAAACAGGAATTCGAGATGGTTACTTAGGGTTTAGGCCAAGGCTTCAGGGGTCGTTTGATTTTGAGCGCTATTTTAGATGTCAGCCGGATTGTGTGTGTGTGTGTCAGGAGAATTTATCAGATGCGAAGGGGGAAGTGGGCGAAGACGGGAGTGCTGGTGAGGACAAGCTAAAGATTATCGGCTTTTAGGCGTTAGGGCACTTTAAGCGTCAGTGAGAACTGAAGCAGAACAGATTGGGAGGGAGGGGAGGGGGGAGGGAACTTAAGAGCTAATTTGGGCTCCTGAATTGGCTCTTTGCTCTGAGGGCTGTGTGGGCCTTTTTGCTGTTCCTTATTCAACGTTCCCTCTTGAAAGGGACATCCAGTGACCCTTGTTATTGTTTAAGTTTGTTCCAGCGCTATGTTTAAGCGCATTGGGACGAGCAATTCGCTTTTGTTTTTTAGTTCGAGTTGTGAGTGCCAGTTTGTGTAGATGTCCAGCTGCAGGCGCATGCCTTTTAGTGTTTTCTAGGATTTGTTTTGAGCATCATATTGTTGATGGACAAAGTGCTGCACTACCCAAGAAACTCTGGCATGATGATTCCCGTGCAATTACCAATGGTTTCCCATGGTTTCAAAGTGGTGCAGAATTTCGTCCATCCACAGTAGCATACTTCAGTCCAAATCATTCCTGGGAAGATGAGGGCCAGGTTGGGGCAACAAGACACTGGACAGTTTTCGGAACCATACCGTCCTTCGTTTATGTTCAACATGCTCCGTTCACGTCGCAAATTCAGCGCTGACTGGAGATGTTATGCCAACAAGGTCGCGTAAAACAGAGGGGCGAGCAGCTGCTAGCATCCCGGCCCCAAAGCCACCGAATAATGTTTGGTGGTCGAACCGCTGCTTCCCCTGCAAACGAAGCTGATTGAATTGATGTTGTGATCATGCTTGCACACCTGAGCAGTCTGCAGCATTGCTTCAGCATGCATGCTTGATTGCACATCTTTACAACCTAATGCTAGGCTAGCAAGATAGGTTTGAACATGATGGCAGTAGCAAGCTGTTGCTTCTGGTTGGCGCTCCTGGCTTCACCATTCCCCGTGTACCAGCTTGGGCAAATAGCATCTGTGCATATTCTCACTTGACCCAAAGCCGACCTTTTAACCCTTTGGTTTTCCCTGTTTGGCCCATTTTTGGTCCTGTCATGCTCCCAAAAGCCGATCAGCCTTTGTGTTGTTGGCACCTTCGGGTCCGCGTGCGGCGTGAGCATTGCCGCGTCCGTCGAGGAATTGGATTCAAGCTGAGACTCCGTGAGGAATTGGAGCCCGTGAAGCCTCTCACTTGACGCACAAACCGATGACTCTCAGCTTATGCTGGACAACGAACGGGATCCATTTCGCTGCCATGGGTCAGGCCTTTCAGCGGCTGTCAGGAACACCAGAACCATTAAACATAATTTGCCTTGTGTGGGAGCAAATAACGGATGCGGGGTGTTGATCGGACTTGATTGTACTGAACTCGGCAGCGATCAAACACTTTGCGAGGGTGCCATTGCTATGGCGCGCAAGGCTGATGAAGACCCAACCATGTCAGCCTGACTTAAACCTTTCAGTCTCAGCGATGTTCTCACAGCTGTTTCCCTTTTCACCCTGTTTCTTTTTCTGGCCCGAAGAAGCAAACAAATCACACGAGAGGGTTGTGCGGGTTGCAAGCGCGTGTTGAGGTCTTTGGGCACAGAGGCGGCCCGCGCTGGGCCATCTTGGAATGCCCCTCCGTGGAGGCCATGGGCCTTGCGTTTTGGGTTGACAAAAGTCTGCGCCGATGCCATGAGCCCTTTGGCCTTCCTGGATAGACAACAAATCTATTCCGGCCGCCAGTTGGAATTGGCGGCGAAATGAGGCCACGAGCCCGTTGGCCTTCCTGGATGGACAAAAATGAGGCAAGAGTTGGAATTGGTGGCGAAGTTCCTAGTATTTAGATCGGGTTTCTTCCATCCCAAGTGGTGGAGCTTGGTTCTCCATGGACGTTATGGATGTGTTTTCTTTTGGCTCATCCGTTCATCCTTTGAACACAACGATGTAATACCGCCTTTAGACAGTTGTTCACTCAACCCCGTGTGTTGATAGGTTTTTCAGTGTCCCTGGCAACAATCAGACGCTTCCTCCCTCCATTTGGAGATGTAGATGCACGATGCCTTGACATGTCTAGTTCGGTGAGACGCTGATTCGTTTTTGCCTTTATTTGAGTCGACGAGTTAATCATCTCACACGTTTTGGATTGGCAGGTGGGTAGTGCGTAAAAACTGCAAGCGCGTTTTGTTGTTTTCGTTGGCTTGGGTTGCCACACAATGTCAGGTAACCCCAAATTGGTGGTTTGGATTTGCGGTTTGGATTTGGATTTGAACGGGTCCCTGGCTTTTGTAGAGGGTAAATGTGATTTCCCCTCCATTCCCACCGAACCACCGCGCTCCAGACCGCCCTTTTTGGAGGGAAGCTGAATTCGACGGTCCAAGGAACTCATGGGTCGAATTTTCGCGCTGGTTCTTTGGGCATCTCTTGAGGTCATTGGAATGATCACACTTGAAGTGAGATCAGATGCAATAGTCTCTCGCAACAAGAAACCACGAGTGTTTCAAGAGGGTTGCGAGTGTCCTCACACTTCCATTTGCCGAAATGAACATGCTTCATTTCCCCCTGCTGGTTTTCAAACAACATCTATCACCAGTGGAAAAAAAGTCAGTCTTATTATTTTTCCAGGGGACACATTTTCCGCAAATGAAAAAAACAACCATGGCGCCCTCTTGCCCAAAAAAAAACGCCTCGGGTGTCCGAGCGACGGCTTCCGCGCCGCGAGGCCGCTGAGCGCCTGGCCAAAGAGGTGGTGGCTTACAAGGACCAGGCGCCGCGCCGATGGCGCCGCGCATGGCGATCGCGCATGCGGAGCGAGGCAAACGGGGCCATGTGGCACCCACCTCTGAGTCTGTGAGGATTCGTGGGTTGCGTCTTTGGACACTCTTTGGACGGCAGGTAGAGCAAAAACGGCTGAGGTCCTAAAACAAAATATGAGATCCCGGGTTTTTTGGGCATTCGAAACAACTCTTGGTGCGAGTCTTACTTCGCTTCTCTTCTTGGCGCCGAAAGGGCTCACATCCTGAGCCTGCGATGGCAATTCTGAAGCCCTAGACGAGTGAATTGTTGCATGGTGAAAGATGGCACACTTGCCTGGTTTAGACATCCCCTTAAATTCATTATTTTAGATGCATAAATTAAACATATTATATATATATATATACATACATGTGTTCATTTATGTAAACGAGGGAATTCTGCCGTGTACTTTCATGATAGCTTGGCAAAGGGGCATTGCTTCACGGTTCCTGGCTCATTCAGCCAAATGCCTCTTGGATACACTAGTTTTGGGTCGGAAACACATCCGGGTGGGAGTCCTTCGTTGGAATGGAGCGAAGGCGGATACAAAGACCCAATCCCCAAAGCACGCAACTGCGCTCCCAACGCTTGACAGAACATCTGAGATGTGAATTGTAGGCTGATGTAGCTACCAAGAAGCCGGCACGCAAGCGTGCATGCGTGTATGTACATACCTTTATGTACATGTGTGTGTAAGTGTGGAACAGTGTAAGTATGGAAGACTGTAAGAGTGTAATAGTGTAATAATGTAAGAGTGCACGGTTGTAGGACTTTGTGTGTGTGTGGTGTGTTTGCGTGTGTGTGTGTGTGTGTGTGTGTGTCTTTGCTTGGGTGTGTGCCTGTGTTTGTGTGCTTTGTGGTGTCTGTGTGTGTGTGTGCTGTTTGTGTGCTTGTCGAGCTAGTGAACGTCTACCCAACACATAAGGGTGCGAAAGTCGGATCCGATCTTTGTGCAATGTAGTCACCACCAACTTTCCTTTGTGTGCGACATGTTGCGGGCTAGTCTGTTTTTGTGACCCCTGTCAATGCATGCAGCTCCAACCGCCAACCGAGCCGGCTCGAAAGATCGCTACTGATTCTGCCTTGCGGGTTCTTGGTTTCTCATTCAGGCAGCGAATGCGGTGCCAATGAAGGCGGGACTGGACGGCGCCGAAGAATGGCCATGGGGAATTGGTGTGACCTTTGAGCCGTTAGCCTTCATTTCTTTGCCTTTTTGGTTGGTTTCTTGTTGCCTGTTTTTTCCCCCAGCAGCTGAAAGCTTTGGGGTCGATAGGCCCAGATACGCTTGTTCGAGGAAGCTTGGAGCAGCACTCTGGGAGCACAGAACCATCAACACCTGGACCAAGCCCTTCTATATATAAGCGATTCTCTTTATTCGACAACGGGTGAGGGTGGGGAGCAAAAGTACGTTCAGAACCACTGCTTTGCTTTGGGAAAGCACGTTCTCTATTGGGCTTTGCAGCATCTGCCGTGGTGCATGGTTGTTACCGTGCGTCGCCTTCCGCCTTCGAATTTCTGCGTGGCCTTTTGATTTCTCTGGGGTCAGCGAAATGCCGACACGGGCCGAAACACAGCTGCATCTTTGGAAAACCTAGCAGTTTTGACCCACAATGAGTTACACAAAAGACAGACGCAGGAGTATGTGCCAGAAACCACTATTCATAGGATTCAATCTGCCTATTTTATAGCGAGCTCACCTGGGCCAGGGTATAACGAGCTCACCAGGAGAAAGGCCCTTTACTTGGAGATCCCTTAGTTCAGCTTTTGGAATTATACTAAAATTTGCAAAGCTCATGAGAAAGCATGTCCAATGGGGGAAGTGGTCGGCCACACACTTTTGGCAGCGGGGCCAATTACATCTACCTGGTTGGTGCTGGCTGATGCATAGGCTTTCCGGGATCTATTGACGGGTTGAATTCATTTGGGGCACTTAGTCAAGTATCCTAGTGAGATGGCGCTGTTGCCACAGGATGCAATGGCGGTATCTTCCAGCCAGGAATATGTCTTTCGAATGTTTCATGCTCCGATTTTCCGGTGTGTCACTAAGAACCAACAACCCTAAGTTCCCCCCTTGGTTTTGGCCACACTCGAGAATGTGTTGCCTTTGCTTTTTGTGGCGACTCAATGTCAAGAGGGCGAAGCGGGCGAAGCAGTGCTTCTAGTGGCTGTGAACCGTGATGTATCCAAGAGGTCAGTGTCAGTGCCCCTCTCACACTCCTGTGTGTGTGTGTGTGGTCCATCACAACAACAGCAACCTTTGCGCGTGTAGTGTTTGTTTGCACCGCACTTTCTTTTTTTCTTGGCATCTCGATGACGTCGGTCCATCTAACAGAGAGATTCCTTTCAGGCAGAGACCGCCACAAGGAAGACCGTGGAGGACGAGGCTGGCTGAGGGAGATTTTGAGAAATAGGTGGAGTGGGACCCCCTCGATCCATAAACTCCTGATTGGGTCAGGAGATCCAGATTACTTCTGAATCCTATTTGCCAGGCTGGTTCACACTGCTGCCCCGGAAAACATGGGCAGCGTGCCCTTGCAAACAGCTCCGTTTTATTCATGTCGGCATGGCCGGCAATTTGGATGGGCGACCAGGAGGGCCACGGGTGAGTTAGTTCCTTTGTCAAATAGTTTGTGTTGTTCGCAAGTTGACAATTGTCAAAGAAGGATGATTATAAGCTTCAAGCTGAAGTCAAATTGCAAAGCATGGCAAAGTCTGTGCCCTAACATGCTGTCGAAGCGAGCAACTGCAACGGCTTCAGGATGTCTGTCAGCGCAACTTTACAACACCTCATTCCTCACATATCCCAAGTGGCAAGACATGATGCTCACCATACGTTTCGTTTGTGGTTGCGAGACAACTGTTGTTTCCAAGTTGCAAGTCACTGTCGCTTTGTGCTTTCCACGCGTCGTTTTTTGTGTTGCCTGTACATGAATTGTTTCATCGGCGAACACCCGCTGGCCCACGCAGATCCAGACACAACCGGACATGGCAGCAGGTAGAGTATGTCCTACCAGTGCAGCCAATAAGGGGATTCCTAAATGTTGGGCCAGCTTTGGGAGTTTTATCCAGAATAATGCTTAGCGTGCCTAATTGCCGCAAATGGATTCAAATTAGTGACCCGTGTTCAAATTAATGACCCCCAGCTTGCATCACCAGAAAATATCTAGTTTGGCAGCCTAGAGCCAATGCATGAGAAGCCCATCGTGGGTCGGCCAAATCAGGTGTTCTCATCCAGGTACTTGAGTGCGGTTCCTTCGGGCATGGGGTTCTATTCTCTGAATGTTGACCAAGCTCCTCGACTCCCAATTGGCTCAACATGGCCTTTTCAGTGGCTACATGTATCATGTTGCTTTGTGCCCTTACATGTGGGGTCGACACATTCTGTTAGCAGCCAAATGGAATTTGTGCTGATGGTGTTTGCCAAAACCCATTGTTCACGGGCTGAGTTGTTGCGGCCGCCAGTGTACCTTGGCAACACAGCCAAGATAGGTCAGTTGTCGCGGGACGCTTATTCACAAAGCACAGGGGCTTGTTGAGAACACACATGTCATCACTTGCATAGTGCCGGCTTTTGTCAATTAGCACACATGTTATTGACGAACGGGTTTCTGTGCTAGCTGAAATCAGTACGTGCGTCAACACATTGACCATTTGACAATGCACACGATATTCAAGGATGTCTGAGGTGCAAGAGTCATGTGTGCTCAGTCCTCAAACGTAATTACCAGATATTGAAAGCTCAGCATGAAAGGGTCGTTGTGGCTTCCTGTACCCACTTTTGACAAACGACTCTATGAACATGCACTGTTATGAGTACGACTACACAAGTGTTCAAACAAGCACATCAAAGGGCTATATGAGGTGGCGCGAGTCCCTGTCAAGATTAGATTTTGGCAACGTTTTTCCCAAGAGCCGGTGTCAATTGACAATGCCAGTCACAAGTTGCCAAGCATGCAATAGACGACTCAATTGAGCAGGCGGATGATCCCGTAAAGACACAATATGACCAGATTAAAGACTCAGCATGTGAACAGGAAACACATGCTTCGCCTTATGACTGACATATATATATATATATATACACGTAGCAGAAGTCCTTATCACAGGAGCAATGGCATCACAACATCACATGGGTGTGGTTTCTGTTCTTGAGGGTACCTGGTTGGGCTGGTTCACAAGCGGAAACAACCTCTTTTTTTTGGGGGGGTCCCCTATGTTAAGACAGACGATCCACATGTCAATCTTGGCAAGCTATACCGACGTCACTAGGTGGCTTGCGACGGCATTTGAAGTGAATATGTCTTTCTTTGGGATGCCTTATTCTTGGTATGTGAATAGTGCCCAGATTGATTGTACTAAATCTACATGAGCGAGCCCGAGTTACCCCTGAGGAGCGGAGCAACCGAGAGGACCCTGAGGGAGCTGACGTGCACGATTGTACTTCGCTCGCTCCCTTGCGTCGCAACAACCCTGGGGTTAGCAAGGAAGTTGGTCCCTGAATTGGCGTGTGTTTTGTTAGGCTGCCCCCCCCAAATGGTGGTTATCTTTTTTTGGTTTCCCTTTACAACCGCCAAAAAGGGGGGGGGGCGCTCAAAACGATACATCCGAATTGGTGGTATATGTTGGCTTTGTTTGGATTGGAGTTGCATCCCAGCTGCTCTTGGAAGTAAACGAAAAAGGAGTTGGGCCTTGCCAGTCATGTCTAAAAGGGAGCACTCGGATGAGGGCAATGCCAGCATGCTTTGGGAGGTCACAAGAACATGCGATGTGTATCGTGGTTGGATGTTTTTCAACCTCCCAGGTTTGCTGTTTTGAACCAAGCCGCCGAGCTCAATTGTGTTTTGTCCAAATGGTCTCTGCGTGATCCGTGTTGTTGCGTGTACATCTTCGCATTCGACCCAACTGCTACCCTTCGTGAGCATTCCTGGCAGGAAGCACAAATGTGTGTGTGTGTGTGTCTGTTTGGGCGTGTCTGTGACTGTGTGTGTGTGTGTGTGTTTGTGTGCGTGTGTCTGTGTCTGGGTCTGTGTTTGTGTCTGTGTCTGTGTTTGTTTGTGTCTGTGTCTGTGTCTGTGTTTGTGTTAGTGTGTTGTTAGGTGTGTGTGTGTGCGCGCGCGTGGACACGGGTGATTGCGATTGTCGGCGATTGTTGTGAGTTAGCATGTCATATTGTTTCGGTTATGTGACTGTGTGTGTGCGCGTGTTGCAACGTAACATCATGTCGTGTCAATTATTGCTGCGACACGGGGTTTGATTCCACCAAGCAGGGGGTGCACAAGGCAAACACACATCCACATGTTGTGCCGGAGTTGACTGTGCTTGCGCATTCATAGTCAGTTCTCATAGGGCCAAGCAGGTTGCACTGCACGGTCTTTGACTAGGGGTGCCTCGGTCACTTCGGGGGTTCTGTTCTTCCTCGGTACCCCCGGTTCGAATGCATGTAATTCTGTTGACATGGGCGGAATAAAACATGGCACTCCAAATGGACGTGACAGGGCGGCCGCCCGCTTTGTGGATCATTGACCGAAGTTTGGCCTGATCATTTTGCCTCCGGTCCGGTCCACTGCTTCTGATTGACCTGGAAACGTGGCTCGTGTCTGCACAAGCATCGCAGGTTCAATGCACCCAGTTCGTTTTTCTGGCAGCTTGGGTTTCCGATCTATCATGGGAGAACAGAAGGTTTTTGCCATCACAGGGCTGGGCGGGGGAGGGAGATGGGGGGAGGGAGCCCAAATAAGCCCCTTAATAAGGGCTTAGCTTTAAAAAGGGCTAAATTTGACTCCCCCCCATCTCCCTCCCCCTCCCAGCCCCATGATACCAGTCCGGGGAAAAAAAACAAGCCTTCCGCAGGACGCGTCGCATGCCCGGGGTCCTGCGGGGACTATCAGCCTGCCCGTGAAAACTCGGCCAGAAGTATGGCTCAGTTCTCCAGAAATGGCAAATGGCCATGGTGGAAACCACCTGGATTGCTATGGACTTTGTTAAGACTTCCAGACTTTCACTGGTGGGGAAATCCAGCATGGTTTTTTTCCATTGAACCAACTCACCGAAAGTTGAAACAACTGCTTGCGGAGAAATCGACGGCAACCCGTGAGCGCCTTCCCACGAGGTTAGAGTTAGAGGTTGGGTTAAAGGTGAGCGTTAGAGGCTACAGGTCAAAGAAGTTAGAGGTTGGAGGTGGAGGCTAGGCAAGTTGGAGGGTGGGAGTTAGAAGTTAGACAGCCCAACTTTGCCTAGAAACGTGTCTTAGAGGAGAAGTGTGTCTGCAACAACGGGAAGTCGGTCGCGTTCAACGAATATTTGCCCAAGCCGCTGGCCGAGCTGAAAGTGTCGACCAATTTAGTGGAGCGCTGATATCTGCGGTTCAGCGGAACATGTTTCCAGACTGGGCTGGTGTGGTGGTGTCGACCAGTTCAGCGACGAGGTTAGAGAGTTTGAGGTCAGAGAAGCGAGAGGCTATCGGAGGTTAGAGTTAGGGGTTAGAGTTAGAGGTTAGCGTTAGAGGTTGGCGTTAGAGCTTAGACGAGTTAGAGGTTAGACAAGTTAGAGGTTAAAGCTACAGGATAAACTTACAGGTTTCAGTTCGAGGATAGCCAAACCAATTTTGCCTGAAGACATGTGCAACTTCTGCATGTTTCTAGACTAAGCCGCTGGTGATGCTGGGGGTGGCGACCAATTTCGTCTTTGGAACGTCAAGTCAGTCTACAAACTCTGCAGCGGAAGACGTGTTCCTACACAAAGACGCTGGTGATGCCGAGGAGTGTCGACTAATTCATTAGCGGGATTGGATGTTTGAGAAGTTAGTGGTTAGAGTTTGATGTTATAGAAGCTATAGAGGTCAGAGTTAGATGTTAGTCGTGTCAAACATCTGGGACCGATCTTCCAAGACCCGGAGCTCTGGGGCTGGTGAAAACGGCAATCCAGATTCTCGAGTCTAGCCTGCCAACATGTTCTGAGCCACGGCCTCATGTAACCAAGTAGCTACTGGCGCGAAGCCTGCGCGCCTCGTGACCAGATGAAAACATGTTGCATTTGCTTGGCATTGTCACTTCCTTTCATGTGTTGCTTTTCATATCTATACTGAGGATACTTTGTTCTTTTCATATACATATTTATTCATATTTGTTATACATATATATATATATATATAATCCAATCATGTGATATCATGTTGGACCCTCTTGGTGCGAACCATGAGCAAGCGCACCGGGTAAATGACTCGGGTCAGGTCGATGTTTCTAGTTGATTCCCTCCAGCCACCACTCCCCAGCTGCTTGCTTTCTATGTTCCGCCCATATTGGGCCCACTGAGTGAACAGTCCAACCATCCGATTGGTTCCATGGACATGTGGCTGCAAGCCCTGACAATAGTGAAGAAGTTTGTGTGTGTATGACATGATGTGTGAGTGTGTGTGTGTGTGTTTGTGTTGGGGGTTTGACGCAGAGAAAGAAGGGCTGCGCTGTACTTCAGATCCATTTCTGCTATCCAACCACAAGCACGTGTCGCCCTCTGCGCATTTATCTTGTTCAGGGCGCGGCATGTTGAACTGAAAGATGCTGGCAAGAGTTGCGTGGTCATAGCGGATACATGCGGCCTGCTCCCAAGCACCCCGACGGAGCACGTGCATCCAAACTGACTTTCTGAATGCCACGTTTGAAGCCCTGAATCTTGAAAGCGGCAACACACAACTGTCGAACATGTGTCATTTGGTTTATGCACTGGCACTCCTTACACCAAGAACAATGGGAGCTCGGAGTTTCCCAGTTTTCTCAGGCTGAGCGGAGGAACCGGGAGGACCGTGATCGGGAGCGTGGCGGCAACCGCGAGTGCCGGATTCGTTTGGAAGACCGACGCGAAGGGAATGACCGCCGCAGCTCGGCTTTTGACCTTGCGCAGATTCTTGTGCCGCTGTATTTTCAACTTGTCAGGCTTTTTCCCTAGATAGCTTCAGCTATACGGGTTCTAACTTCTAATAAAGAGGGGAAAGTGATGTGCGAGATTGGGCTAGTGCTAGGGGGCGTGCGGTTTGGGGTGCTGGTGTAGGTGCTGATTGGGGTGCTGTTTGAGGTGCTGATGGCAGTGCGAGTGCATCCTTTCAAGATTGACGGTAGGGTACTAGGGGGCATGTAGTTTGGGGTGCCTGTGCAGGTGCTGTTTTGGGGGGTGACGATGCGCGCGAATTTTTGCATCTTGACGGTAGGACGCGGGGGGGAATGCAGCTTGGGGTGCTGCTGCTGATGGTGCTGTGGGACGCAGTTTGTGGGGAGCTGTTTGAGGTGCTGGTGACGGTGCGGGCGCATTTTTGCAATATTCACGCTCGGGTGCTGTCGGGCATGCAGGTGACAGTGCAGGCACATGTTTGCATCTTGACGGTAGGGTGCAAGGGGGCAGGCAGCTTAGGTGGTGGTTTGGGATTCTGATTGGGGTGCTGGTTGATTTTGGCGAGATTGACGGCTGGGTGTCTTGGGGCGTGCTGTTTGGGGTGCTCTTCAGGGTGATGGTGCGGGCGCATTTTTGCTCAATTGACGGCCGGGTTTTGCTTGGGGCGTTGTTCGGGGGGAGTGCTTTTGGAGGTGCTGGTCTGCAAGCGCTGCTATCTGGGGTCTACGCTGGTGTAATTTGTTTTTGTTTTCATGTTTTGTTCATCTTAATGCCCATGGTTTGAATTGAGCTACATGCAGTTACTGAAGTCTTGCATTGGCATTGTTGGTCCACCGTCCAAAGCAGGCAACGAACTGCGGAGCCGCGACCGGCGGGATGACCGTCGGGACGATCGTCGGGACGACCATCGAGACGACCGTCGGGACGACCGACGAGATCGTCATGACCGACAGGAGAGGTCGGGCGGAAACCAAAAACCACCCGTGGGAATCACGGCGTCGGCTCGTTTTCTGAGTGGGTGGAATGCTTTCAGGAACTCGCTGCTGCAGTGCAAGTACAAAAGTCCGGATGCATAATGACTACGCCTTGAAGATTTGTAGGTATATGATGCAGTTGACTTGCCCGTATGTAACATTTACACTGGGTATACATATATATATATACATATTATGCACCATATTATGTAGTATCAATACTACGGTTCATATACACGTATGCATACTTCATTGTCTATCTGTGTATACGTTCACAGGGTCAAAAAAGAGCCCGTGTTATTCGCTGTGTCTTGTTGCGTAGATGATGATCCAGATGCACCCAGGAAATCTTTGACGTTTGATTTCATTTCTGAACAGAAGCCCATTGCCCATGGCTTCGTGACCGCCGCTCAGGAGTCTCATCGAGATCGCCGTGACCGCGACGAGCGGGATCGCCATGGCCATGACAGAAGTCGGCATGATGACCGAAGTCGACATGACGACCGGGGTCGGCATGACGACCGGAGTCGACACGACGACCGAAGTCGACATGATGACCGGGGTCGTCATGACGACCGGAGTCGACATGACGACCGAAGTCGGCATGACGAGCAAGGTCGGCGTGACGACCGAAGCAGGCGTGACGAGCGAAGTCGGCATGACGACCGGAGTCGACAGGACGATCGAGGTCGGCACGATGACCGGAGCCGGCATGACGACCGACAACGACCTGACGATCGAAGCCGACATGATGACCGAAGTCGGCATGATGACCGAAAACAACCTGACGATCGAAGTCGGCATGGCGACCAAAGTCGGCATGACGACCGAGGTCGAC
>CAUJNA010003361.1:733034-768034 GCA_963377175.1 Effrenium voratum
AAAAGTGCAAAACGAGCGCAAATCGGCGCAAAAAAGCGCAAACGAGCGCAAATTCAAAAAATGCTACGAATCGCAGGTAGCAAATTGCATTTGCGCGGATGTCTCGAGCACTTTCTGTTAAAACGAGCGTTTTTTTGAGAAGAACGTGTCACGAGCAAAAATATTTCGTAGCAAAAATTAAGGTAGCAATGGAGGCTCCAGGAATAGTGGCGAGTTGCCCACTAAGTTGCAGCGAGTTAGAACCTTTTTTGGAGGGGGTCACCGACCAACCTAGTTGCCTCAATCTTCGTTGTGTTTCATGCCATGGTATTGGTGTACATCCTGTCCAGGCCGTTTGCAAACAGGATGAGAACGACATATATATATATATATATACGTATATCCTGTACAAATGGGGAGTTCTGACGGGCCTTCAGAGGAGTCATACAACATGGCACTTCGCATGTGTTGATATCCTACAACCAGGTCAAATTGGTAAAATGGATGAAAACCATTGCACTACGGATTGTGCCTTGGCTGTATTCACATGGACATTGGCCATGTTGTGTGCAGGGTTTTAAATTTCTGTCCAGGTTTCGGGCTGGGCTCGAGCGGTGGGACTCCCGAGATGAACCGAATCAGGCCTTCACCGGAAAAGAGGAGGGCCCCAAAGGAAATGACGTCAAGGACTAGTCTCCCAGCCTCATGGAACCTGACGTCCGGGCACCGGTCCGTTGACAGGAAAATGGTCCAAACCAGGACCCCCCTGAAAAATCAGGTTCCACGCTGACTGGCGGAAGGGTAATACTTTTACGGATGGGTCAACTTTCAGCGTAGTGAAGGCTGGTGGGATCGAGGATCAAGGTATCAAGCACTTGACAGGTGGCACTGTTTGGCATGCATCTCCGCCGTGAAGTTGGGTGCACCCGTTTTGCAGGCATCGGTACCCACACCTTCCATTTGCTTAATTGTTGCTATTTCCCCCTGTTAGGGAATCTATCACTAGTGGAAATGGTGTTTGTATGTTTCAGGGGACTCAATCAAATGGAGTACAGTGTCAGAGCTCCCTGATGGGATATGGGTATGGGTCAAAATTCCAGCACCAGGGTTTCCCGCTGGTTTTAGTCCTTCTTTCCCTTTCCCAGGGTTCCATTCAGGGTACCTATTATTGAACCACGCCCATATAGATGTTCACATGCGTCGATGGAGCACTCCGACAAAAGTCCCAGCGCAGGGGGCGAGTCCGGAGCTCGGAGAGAGCGGGGGGAAGTTCGGTGCCTCGCATTTCGGCCCTCAAAAGGTCCACCTTTTTGTGGTTCCTGTTGGAGTAGGTGCCACTTTTTGGTAGTTACGCAGCTGAAAACCAAAAGGAGACCCACCGTTCTTGGGAAAAATACTCTTTTGCTTGGTGGGTACGGGATTCTGGGCCCAAAATGGCGTCCAATTCTGTTTCTACCAGGGTCACCGAGCACTGAAAGCGTCTCTTGGAGCTTTTACAACACAAAGGCCCTGGGCTACGGGGTGATGTGAGCTATACTCATGGCCTTGGCAGTTGCTTCTTTGGTTCTCTTTGGGTTGCACACTTTGTGGTGTAACTTGACACAAATTTCCCATTTACGCAACAAAGGGACTTCTGTCGCTCGACATCCCAGCATGGGGGCGGCTCCCGGGGCCAGATAGATAGTCCTTACCAAATATTCCCGAAAAGTGAACACACGCACACACTTGCATGGCTTTTATTATAGTCAGGATATGCTTCCTGCTGACCTCTGAAAGGCCAACATGATTTGACCGAGTTCCTTTGTTTTGCAGGTCTTCTCTTTCACAAGCAAATCTAAGCCTTGTTAAGTCCCTTGGCCGCTGGGCCGGTAAGAGCAACTTGACTCCATGCACAGCCCGCAGCTGAAGTCGCTTTGGCGTTTTTCGGAAGTTGCGATCTAGGGGAAAGGGTACACGAAAAAACAAAAACGGAATCGCCTAGGGCCTAGAAGTTCCTCGTTGATGTTTCAACACCTTGCCACTTCATCACCCGGTTTCCAATGTTTAATACGAGTTTCCTTTGGCGGAATGTGTTAGTGAAGTCTAGTTGAAACCCTGACAGAGCTGAGTTGGGCGGGAACTTTCGGCGCCACATGAGAGGCCGGTTCTCAGGCTCTCTCGCTTACCGAGGAGCCTGACCACCCTCGCACCAGGACCGATTTCGGGCCGTCGCGGTGGTTTTCCAGATGGGTAGCTCGCCCTTTTTGTAGGAGGCCCCCCAAAATGGTCTGATTTTCCTGTTGTTGTTTTTTTCAAACCACCGAAACGGGGTACCAACTCCGAATGAATGGAGAGGGTGGCAAGCAAGCATACGCCTATCTGCTTTTTTCTGGCATCCTGCCGCTTCCGCTCGACCTCCGGATCTAGACCCCAAAAGCTTTCAGTCGTGGTCAGGCTAGTCAAAGTGTGCAAGCTGAAGGGCCAGTTGCTTTGTAAATTGTTGTGCCACAAAGTCTCGACATGCAAGGAGATACCCAACCAGGCAGGGTTACTTTGTGTGTGTTAGTCAAGAGCCGATTTACATGTTAGATTGTGTCTAGAGTACTTTTTGATAGGTTGTTTGGAGACCAGAGATGTGCATCCGAACGAACCTCTTCCAACGGTCACTCTCTCTCTCTCTCTATACATATATACTACTGCACAAACCCTGATCATTTTTTTATCATGTTGTCTCAGGCTCTCTGACTGTGCCAGTAGTGTCGAAGCCTTTGTACATGAGCTCACCATGGTCGTGTACACCAGTTGTGTCCAGTTGTGCCGATGAATATAATGGCACTGACAAACACCTGGCGAGGCATGCCTGTCATGTCAAACGTTTATCTGATCAACAAAGTTCAATGCCGAATTGCAAATGGACATGTCTGAGTATTTCATGATTTTCCTCAGCATTGCATACAATCGCGGGCTCATCCGACAGTTTGGCAGTTAAGGTTGGGGTGGGGCTTGCGCCAGGCATTTTGCTGAGAAACGCAAACATGTTGTTTCGTGGCCCGCTGCGTAATTACACCTGTTGGTCGGGTCGTGCACATCGCTATATCTTGACCAGGTTCTTCCAATGGTGACGCCACTTCCCTTGTTCCTCGACCAGTGGCCACAATTTGTTTGTACGTCCGCAATTTTGGAGTCGACCAACATAAGTAGCGCCCATTGACTGGCTATTCATGAGTACCGTGGTGTGATTTTAGATGAAGCGGGCCTCTGCTAAATGCTGCTAGAATTTGGACTGCGCTTGTCTTGCCAACTTGTCACGCAAGCAAGCAGGTAAAGAGCGCAACATCGTAAAACAATTGCCACGCGCACTGTGCTGGCGTGGCTTCTTGCAATTGCCTCCTGGCCAAGATCTGTTTGCGGAACTTAGGCATTGCTTTTGGTGGATGAGTTGGGGGAAGCTTAGCCACTTCTCAATGCTTGGCAAGGGTTTCTTGCCGCCCAATCCGGATTGCGATCCTCAAGTCCCCTGTGTCGAGCTCTTTCATCCACGGGTCCCAAGAAACGCGGTCGCTCGCATTTTTCGGCTTCGAGCAACGCGCAGGGAGGAGCGCGAAGCGAATCAAGCGAGGGCCGAGGCATCCGATACGCCTTTAAAGAGGCTTTGCCTTGATGTGTCCAAATAGGGGGACTTCAAAAATGGCATTTGCCCTGTTCGTTCCCATTCAACCATTTCAAGAAAGGCCCTTGAAAAAACACGCCACACCCCCCAGTCTTAACAAGGCATTACTTCATTCTGTCATCGACAAAAGGCTTGTTAGGACAATGGCTGGCTAGGAAGCCTGTTTGGTTTGTGTGGCTAGATCGTTGAACATGGATGTCCCTTGCGCCGAGAAAGTCAAGCATGTTGAGACCTGACATGCGCACCTGTACCGAATTGGCGAAGAAACTGGTAGTGAGCACCGACAGGCGCAAGCGTGTTGATGATGCGATGGGTCTGTGTGAATGTTGTTGTCACATATCACTGGACGAATGTCATTGAAGGCTATAGTTGATTGAAACTTGCATGCGGAACATGCTTTCAGAGAGTTTGGGTTGGCCGGTGATTTGTCCAACCCAAGCCTTGAACATCAGCAAATACTCAGAGCTGCGCATCAAACCTGGGCTACACACTACCAAAGTGCACGAAGCAAAGCCACATGCCAGAATTCCTTGAGCAAGTCAGGCAATCATTGCATTTCCCAAGACGGTTCAGTCTAGGATGGCTTGGGAGAATGCGAAGCTTTGTGGATTGCTGCTCAGCACTGAGCAGCTCAGCCCACTGTTGACATTGAAGGCCACACAATTCTGGCAGTTTAAATTTGCCATGCGCAATAAAATTGGATGCAGGGTTGTTGGAATGGATTGGACGCCTTGCTTCTGGTCCACGAAACAGTTACCCGTTGAGTTGGCAATGTCTTGATCGAGTACCCACTATGCTGACTTAAGTTCCCTAGGCAAACGTGCTCCTCCGAAAGGAGGAGCTCTTTTCATGTCCAGTGAAGGATTTCACTCGGCTGTGGTTGACTTTCTTCTGATTTACCTGTTCATAAGCAGTGGTTTCTCTAAGGCTGCTTGGTTTGGCCCAGGACGGACAAGTCTTGGCGCAACCGCAACCGGTTCCACCAGGAATTGTCTCAAGGTCTGCAACTTCTAAGCTTGTAGGATATTCATTAAGGACCTTTTCGGGAAGGCTTTTGAAGGGACACCACACAGAGGCCAACCCATTTGCTTGGCCAAGCACCATGCAACAGGCGGTCAATTTTGAGCATGGGTGTCTGTTTTTTTGCAGGTGCCCTTTTTGGGGTGGCCTTAAAGCCAAAGGAAACCAGCTGTTTGGGAACCGAACGGGGCTCCGAGCAGGCGGAAGCTCAGGCGCGTGCCGCCGATGAGGCGAGCCACCAAAAGCAGCGGGAGGCGGGCGGTTTGGGTTTGTGACGATTGCAGGCGACATGCGGGGCCAAACCTTTGCCACAAGGAAGGTCGACCTCTGAATTTCAATGAATCTTTGCCAAGACAAAAAGACGACTTCTGTTGGATTAGACCCCATCCAACTCGCTGTCCTTGTTTTTAGCTGCACACAGCTGTTGTCGTCAGAACTTTTCCACAAGAAAATGTTTCTTGTGATGAATTCGACCCCCAGCTTGTTCATCAGTTGCGGGGTGAGCGGGATTTGTTTCTTCCAGGGGCACCCCCCTGATTGATACCTGGGAGGTTGATTGCTCAGAAACAACCCAACCAAACCTCATGCTTTTTGGCCGTGGTACGCGGGATTGAACTCGCATTGGCTGCGTGTCACAACGACTTGGACCCCCGTTTAGCAGTGTACAAGTGGAAGCAACCAGTGAAACCGTTTTTTTGAGGGGACGTGTTGTTGTTACCGCGCGCCGTGCATCAATTGTCAGAGTTTTGCGAAAATGATGGTTGCCCCCTAATAAATGAACTGATGTGTTCCACCTTGCTTGCAGGGCCACAGGACGATGGGAATTCCTCTAAAACCCACTTAAAAAATGGGGATGGGTCAAGACTGTCGCCCCTAAACAACTCCAAAGCAACTCCAAAGCGGTAATTAGAATGTGAGTTGCATGCGAAGAAGCTGTAGGGACGATGCTTCCTTTCTGTCAATCCTGGAAGTGGGCCGGGGGTCCTTCCTTTAAGCTGATGTTAGTCTTACCCTTCCTTTTGAAAGAAGGTAACTATGGTAGCTCTTTGAGGTCGGGTTGGGTTGGGGTCAAACGACCCTTGCCATGGGACCGTGTTCTTTTTTCTTCTTCTTTTTTTCCCCAACAGCTGAAAGCTTTGGGGTCTCAGCCCAGATAGGCTCCAGGGTTTCACCAGGGTTCCACCAAATTTCCACCAGGGTTCCACGAGGTTCTGCGAGGGCTGCGGGGTGGTGCGAGCACTAAAAAGAGCAGCGCATGCTGTTGGGGATATCACCTGAGCTTGTTTGTGTTCTTGTCACGTGATCGGATCGCCACCAAGGGACAGTTCTGTGTATCCGAAAGGAGCCCGCTTGGCTGTTTTTAATCTTCGCCTCGTGGTTTTCCGTTTACACAAACCTCAGCTGAAAAAAATGGTACCCTCCCGCCAATTAACATGGAGCCTGGCAGGAACCTGGAAGACCAGTGTCCCTTTTCAAGGGACCGGGTCGGTACCGAGCCTCAAGAAAAACCACCACATCCCATTCAACTCTTTGGGATTTAGACACCCGAAATGGATTTCCGTCCAACGCAGGACACCATATTCCGGGGAAGACCTCAATTCGTGACACTTTCACCTCAAAATTGGGAACCCAACAAGATCGTGGGACTTTCCACTCAAACTTGGAACCTCATAATTTTCGTGGGATTTCCGAGTCCCCCCCCCAAAAAAAAAGGTGCCCACAGCAGAACGACCGCCCCAGCTCAAGGGCTTCTTCCTGCAACCGGAACTTGGGAAGGCAGCCAGCGCCAACGAGCGCCTGGCCACTGCAAAGCGGAAGGCGGAGGAGGACTCCGATGTGTGTGTGTGTGTGTGTCTGTTTTTTTCTTGCTGGTTCTCAGCATCAGCTTCCCTCAGCATCAGCTTCCCTCAGCATCAGCTTCCCTCAGCATCAGCTTCCCTCAGCATCAGCTTCCCTCTAATTGGGTGGTTTGGTGGTCAAGGGTGGGGGTGGTCTCCCCGTTTTTCCCTTTGGTTGGGAAGTTTTGGGCTGGGTGAAATGACCATTGACCTGCAAGCTGTTGGTTTGCCTTGGTCCAAATCTTGCTGGTACGATAAGCAGGGAATGAGAAATGGAATGACCCCTACAATCAATCCTGGCCCTATGGTTTCCTTTAAGGAAAACCCAAACGGTTCCTTCCCAAAACCCGAAACGGTCATTCCCTACTGAGCACCAGCAAGAGCTTTTTTTGGGGAGGAGGGGAGCAGGGGATGCTGCCAAACCTTCCCTTTTCTCTTGGTGATTTCTTTCCCCACCCGTCTTGGTGTTAAGGGAACGTATCACTGGCACTTGGTTGCCCAGCACCACACCGATTTTGAGGCTATGCTATGCTCGTTCGGGGTGGTTTGGGGCATCTTTCAGGGTTCAACAGGAGGGTTCCAGGACCTTCCGGGGCAGGGGATACCACCTGGGCTGATGTTTTGGGGCGGGGGGAGGAAGGTGGGGGGAGGGCTCGCTGCTGTCACGCCCTGAGCCAATCCGCGCACAAGAGCTGGACTTTACACTTTTGGGGAAGACCATCAAGATCTGAAGATGCGCAGATTGGGCAGCTAGGCGATTGACTGGGCATTTGCGCTTGTTTTTGTGCTGCTGGATGGTTGCTTGGCCTTTTGGTTCTCAAGGATGTCGTTCACCCTCAAGGAGTGAGCAGAGCTTTCTTGTTCGGCACAGGGCTACTCCTGCGCACACCTGAGCCGCAGTCAAAACTCGGGTAGATGAAGGTTAGTAAGGTACAATCCGAAGCAGAAATAGCTTCGGATATCCGCCTTCTTAGTTCTAGAAGCATGGTTCTGGGTCGACCATTTTAATACAAATAGGACGCACCTGTTTTTGCGGAATGGGATCCTCATCTTTCTCCGCTTTGCGAGTTGCCCATTGGACCGCCCGTCGCGGGCTCGCGTTTCTCGCGAGGTCTCCGCGGCCAGCCAGAAAAAACAGAAGCAGGCCGGCCGCATCAACCCGTTGCGGTGCCTGCAGAGTTGTTGGGTGCTGTCGCACTGCAGTCTATGGACGTTGTGTTTTTCTTCTAGGAATGCCGACTGATACATAGCGAATTGTGAGTGTTTCCAAATTAGGTCCGCGGTTTGCCGTGTTTGAAAGGAAACCGAAACAAACCCAGCCATGATGAAATGTTCGTAGGTCCCCGTTTCTGTACCTCACATACATGGACAAGCCACGGGCATCGTGGTTCATAGTGCGTCAAGATGACAAAGAAGAAGCAAAGAGGGTCATCGGAATTCCAACTCATTCCCCCAGTCAGTCGGTTTTCTAGAGGGTCAGGTTCATTCCCAAACTCTCTTCTTGTACTGAGAACCAGCAAGACGACCACGTTCCCTTCTCGAGCTCCCTTCACCGAGTAAAAGTACCACAGTTGTTTGTTTGCTGGCTTCACAAAAAATGATCGAACCCGGAAGGGTTCCCTTTTGCTAGAAGGGGCACCAAACAACTGTGCATGTGTCAAAATAGGGAGACCGCCCATGTTTTTTCTCGATTGATCTCCTTTCAATCCAACATGGTACCCTCGGAAAGCAAACGCACACAACACCTGGGACACAGCCGCCATCTCGCTTGAAATTCGACGCATTCCCCAGGTGCTGGACCTGCGCGAAGAGGCGGAGAGGAAGATGAAGGAGGCGCCTCGTAGGCATGGTGCGCCACGAGCCAAACAACAGGGCCCGTGGGAGTTTTGGTATCTCAAGCAAGAACTTATCTTAATAGATATACATATATGTATGTATATACATATGTATATATATATGGATTTCCTACTTGCTGGTTGCCCGTACTTGGCTGATTTAGGTTTGGTGGTTTGGGGATGTGAACCCCTGTAGAGATGGGAAACCACTCCCAACCACCGATTCGGCTCCAAAGCACCAATTGGCCGGCTGGTGAACACCACATGTACGTTCGCTTCACCTTTGATTGTCCGCTTTTGTCGGAGAGGTCACTTTGGGTCCTGACCTAGATAGATCTAGCACCAGCCTTTTCCCAGGGGGCAATTTTGCCAAGAGAACAACTAGATTGCGCCTTTTGGACATTTGCCGATCCAGCTTTAACACATGTTCCAATGTCAGAAACATTACAACCTTGGAATAGTTTCTACAATCTGAATTCCACTGAAAAATGTGCATGAGCAACAGTGATTTCCTTTTGAAAGCCTTGCTGGAAAGTCTGGACTGCCATTCTTGTCCTGAGGCGCAGGTTCCGTCGCAGCTGTATGCACAGTGCAAGCTGAGCAAACAGAGTGGCCAAATCCGACCGATGTGCTTCAGATGTTCCAAGTGGCCCTAAGTAGCTTGGTCGAACTTACCATGTCAGCATTGAAAGGGTCCCAATTTGGGGCTGTGCCGCTTGATGTTCTTTTTGGTCTAGATGACAAAAGGGTCCAACAAGAAGGTCATTTGCAGTTTGCTTTGCTCATGGGCAGCCTTAAAGCAGACCCTGTTTTTGTGTTTCTCTTTTTTCTTTTTTTATTCCGTTGGTCTTTCTTTCTGTTGGTCGGTTTGACTCCGCCCCCGTTTTCCTGACTCCCTGAGTTCATGCACTTGGTTTTTGGGGAAGGACCATGGCAAACAAGTCCAAGCACACCTCCACGTTGGCATCTGGCTTAGAATCATAGTTCCACAGGGCTCCTTAAAAGATACATTTTGCAACTATTTGAAACATGGCTTTTTCAAGACCAAAATAAAGGGAAACCACCATTTACAAGGCAATGTTCAGGTGTATAATGTAAGGATCCCTGTTCCACGATGTCCGAGCGTTGCATTCCATTCGGGAATATGGCAACTTTTAGTTGGTGTTTTCGATTGGTTTGGGATGTGAACTTTTGGTTCTTGTACGGAAATGCGAACGCCCTTGCCCCCCCTCCCCTCCAAATCCAGACCGCCAAGTCGTCCAAACCTCCAAACCAAGCCACCAACTAGGGCTAAGGTGAAATTATGTTCTCGCAAACCTTGCAGTTGCTGAAAGATATGCTTTCGTCCCCCCTCTTGGCTTTAAAGGGAATCTATCACTACTGGAAATACTGCAGATGGACGAAAACCATTTCGCACCACCTCAAGAACCCTGGAATGATTCGATTCCCCTGTAGCTACCAACAAACAATGGTTTAACCATGGTGTCCAAGTGGAGCGAACAGATTTCGCAACCATCCACAGTATGACTAAAGGATCCAAATCCATCAGTAAGCTAAAAGATCTTACAGCCCAATGCCTTACTCGCCCGGAATTTCAGCCACAACAGTATGTTATTGGGTTTGTTTGTTCCAGGGGATTACTCTTCCTTCCATAATCTTAGCATTTGCAGGAGGGTGCCTGGAAGATGAGTTCCCCTTGTCCTTCCCACAAACAGAAGGCGCTTGTGGGTACCTGAAAGATCGGTTTCCCTTTAAAATGACCTGTCAAGTGCCACGAAAGAAAGGTAGGCTATCACTACCAGACATATGTTTGTTATGTCCAGGGCGGCATATCCCCCAAAAACAGAAGAAAACATCACCTCTCCCCCAAAGCACCTCCGCCCAAAAAACAGAAGACACGAAATCACGTCCCCTCCAAGAAATAGAAGAAACAATCAAGTCCCAAAAAAACGGAAGAAACAAAATCACGTCCCCCCCCCCAAAAAACAGAAGAAACAATCACCTCCCAACAAAAAAAACAAAAACAAAATCACCTCCCCAAAAACAAACACAAGAGAAAATCACCTCCCCCCAAAAAAAACAGAAGAAAAAAGCACCTCCCCAAAAAGAAACAGAAGAAAAGATCAGCTTCCCAAACACAAACAGAACAACAAGTCACCTCCGCAAAAACAAACAGAAGAAACAATCACCTCCCCAAAAGCAAACAGAAGAAAACATCAGCTTCCCAAAAACAAACACAAGAAAACAAATGCCTCCCAAAAACAAACACAAGAACAAAAATGCCTCCCCAAAAAACAGAAGAACAAAAGTCACCTCCCCCCAAAAACAAACACAAAAACAAATCACCTCCCCCCCAAAAAAACACAAGAACAAATGACCTCCCCAATGAAACAAATACAATAAGTCAGCTTCCCAACAACAAACAGAAGAAAATTCACCTCCCCAAAAGCAACCAGAAGAAAAAATCACCTTCCCAAAAACAAACAGAAGACAAAATCAGCTTCCCAAAAACAATCAGAAGAAAAAACAACCTCCCAAAAAACAAACAGAATAAAACCTTCCCAAAAACAAGCACAAGAAAAAATGCCTCCAAAGCAAAAACACAGAAGAACAAATCAGCGAACAAATCAGCTTCCCAAAAACAAACAGAAGAACAAATCAGCTTCCCAAAAACAATCAGAAGAAACAGTCACCTCCCCAAAAACAATCAGAAGAACAAACATCACTTCCCCCCCAAAACAGACAGAAGAATCAGAAGAACAGAAATCACCTCCCCAACAACAAGCAGAAGAACAAACATATCCTCCCAAAAAAAACAGAAGAGCAAACATCACCTCCCCCCAAACACAAACAGAAGAGCAAAACACACCTCCCCCCAAAAGAATACGAGCAAAACGCACCTTCCCCAAAAAAAACAGAAGAACAAACATCACCTCCCCCCCAAAAAACAGAAGAACAAAATCACCTCCCCAAAAACAAACAGAACAAACATCACCTTCCCCAAAAAAACACGAGAGCAACACGCACCTCCCCGCCCAAAAAAACAGAAGAACAAAAATCACCTCCCCCCAAAAAACAAAAGAAAAAATGACCTCCCCCCCAAAAAAAAACAAGAAGCAATCACTCAATCACCCCCAAAAAAAAACAACAAAAAAACACCTCCCTCCAAAAAGAACAGAATAAACAATATCTCCCCAAAAAACACAAGAAAAAAGACCTCCCCGAGAATTCGCACCCCGACCTTTAAGGAGGTAGTGCCACGACCCCTCCATTTTGGGCAACTCGTCGAGGCTGAGGCGGCGGAGGCGGCCGCTATGGAGGCCGCCATGGAGGCGGAGCGCTACAAGGAGCCATGGGCTGGCGCCGTTTTTTTTTTTTTTTTTTTTTTTTTGTGGTTTGCGGTGGTTTGGATTTTAATCATTTGTAGACAAAAGTCCCACTTCCTAAAAATCGGTGGTTTGGCTTTTAATGATTTGTAGAGAAAAGTCCAACTTCAGAAAAACAAGGGAAAAAACGGTGGCTGCCTTTTTGCTTTTCTCCCCGCGAGCATCCCACGGCTCGCCTGTGACCGATACAAAGGCCCCAGTTGTCGGCACTGAGCCTCAAAGTGGCCGAACTCAGGGCCCATGCGACGAAAGTTGAATGGGAGCAGCCCCAAACCATTGGATTTCTATTATGAGTAGAAATCAAACGCTTCAGCGCTTCGTTTTTTTCCCTGCAGCGGATCAACTCCGCCCGCCAATTGGAAAGCATGATGTTACTGCAACCACGAACCATTATGAGCCACATATGAGATTTGGCAGCATCATGACATCACCACGGAAACGAAACATTACGCGCTACATAGAGGCACAAACAACGTTTTAATGAATTCAGCATCATTGCAGCGCAAAACAAGCACCGCCAGAATTGAGCGCACCAAGCAGCTCCAAGCAGCACCCTGGCCAGCGCGCCAGATCACTTGGTTATAGTTTAAGTCTAATTATTAGAATTGAGCTATTTGTACCAGGATTTATCATACGTTCTTATTTATCATACAATCACCGTGGCACCTTGAGCACACCAAACAACCAGCACCTTGACTAGAGCCAACAGCACCAGAACCAGCATCTTGACTATAGCTATAACCTACAACAACACCCAAGCTGAATCGCAAAACAAGCGCCGGCCGCAACACCTCGAGCACAGCACCTTGAATAGGTCGCCAAAGAAGCCACAATCAACCGCACCTTGCGTGCTCCACATAGTACCCTCACCAGCACCAAGAACAGAACCTTGACCACGTCGCCAAGCAAGCCCTGCCAGCAGCCACCACGGCGCCTTGGGCACACAAACGGCACCCTGACCACCACCCAACACACCCGGATCAGCATCCTGACCAGCAGCTGCAGCAACTACCTGGCCCAATATCGCAGAATAAGCCCCACCTCTTTGGACGTAAGAACCCTCAAAGCTAAAGCTGGGCAAAAACAACCTTTGGTTGGTCCTCCACACAGCTGTCTCAGTCTTTTTCTCCAAACAGAGCATCTCGTGTTCTAGCCTGTTTTTCCCCAACAGCTGAAATCAATTTGGGGTTGTTTGGGGCAGCTTTCAGGCAGGGTTCAAAAGGAGATTTGGTTCCTTTTAGGGATTCCGCGGCTGGGGATACCGCCCTTTGCTCATTGTTGTCTTTATTGCAAAACAACAGTTGGTGGTTTGGATTGGTGGTTTGGATTTGGATTTGAACCCGTGGATTTGAACCCGTGGATTTGACCACCAAACCACCGATTCGGCTCCAAACCACCTTTTTTTGAACAGGATTCTTTCCCATCAACCCCTTCCCCCCAGAAAGCTAAACAGATTCCCATATTTGTTGGGCTCATGTTTGATTTTTTTTAGGCGCAACAGAGGCCTCGTCTTCCCATGGGCCAATTGGGCCAATGGACTGCGGCCTCGCCGCTCGCTCGCGAGGAGTACGTGGCTGAGGCGGAGCAAAGCGTCCAAGAGGCCTCGGTGTCCGCGGCGCAGTGTGCCAAGGAGGTCGCCCTGGCGATGCAGCAGGCGAGTTGGGGGGGGGGGGGGTGGGGGAGGGGGTGGGGGAGGGGGGGAGGGGAGGGGGGGAAAGTTTGGAAGTATGTGAGGTTCGAATGTTGGTGCTCAGCTTGTTGGGGAAACCGTGGAACGGATACTGCGTTGAGAGGGGATCGGCAAATTTTCAGCATCCTAGGGATCTCAAATGGACGGTTTGGGCGGAATCTTTTGCTGGGATATGTTTTTATCGAGTCGTGGAGCTTTTGCTTTCCCGCAAAAAGGTCAACGTTCGAAAAACTCCAGGCAGAGTGGTCAACCGACGGAGGCCGAATTCGAGTTTGGCAGGCGCAAAAGCTGCGCGCCGCAGCTGGGAAGATGATGATCCAGGAGTGCCAAAGATGGCAGGGTGCTACTGTGGATGGACGAAATCCTGCACCACCTAAGAAACCCTGGAACCATGATTCCACTGTAAATACCAACAAACAATGGTTCCAACCATGGTTTCTATGCAGGATTTCGTCCATCCACAGTATGTTTTTCTTGAGGCCCCCTAAAAGATCTAAAAGAAGGGAAGTTCGTTTGGGGCTACCCCCTCAAAATGGAGATCAGCCTCAGGAAGCGCGTGTTGCGTTGGCTTTCCGGCCATTTTATGGTCTACCCAGCTGTTTGGTTGGCACAGACCTCTAGATTGGCATGGAAACCAACAAAAAAAACGACGAATTTGTAGAGGACCTGGGCCCAGTTTGCTCGCCTTCAGGACCATGACCTCTGATTTCTTAGCGCCAATGGACGCGCGCTCGTGAAAGATGCGCTCGGAGAGTCGCGAGGGGCAAGCATGACCAAGATTTGTGTTTGACTCCAGGTGGAGGTTCTGGGGTGTGCCTTCAAACAAGCTTGGAAAGGATATACTACGCAATTATCAAAGATTGCTCGTTTGAAAACCATGATTCAATGAGTGATTTTCACCAATATCCACATCTTCCCCTCTAGATCTGAGCTACCTGACCCACAGCATCAACTTGCTGTCAACATGTGATTTGCCTTTTAAAGTGGCGCTGGGTGTTGCCAAGGCAAAACACAGTTCAACAGCAACGCCCCTTGATCCATTCGGGCCCGCTTTTAATCCCCCCACAGAAGCTATCACCAATCCATTTTCAAGTAAAACCAGATATCAAGTCAAGTCAGGTTTGCCAGCATCATATCCATTGGGCGCCCAGGATGGTTCCTTTGCTGGTTCACCCAGAAAAGCACACCTCTAGAGGACGTCTAGCAGAAAGCTGGCCCAGGGAACCTGTCTTGGAAAGAAGCTTGTTGTAAATTAATTTCAGCTACAAATGGGTGACATCGATGGTTTCACCGGACTTTAGATGGGTAAACCCAGTTGCCAGGAAAACCCACCGACTTTTTACCAAAAGGGAAATGAATGACTTCCACTAATCTTAGCCGGGGTTTCCATTCAGGGCCATGGCTTTTTTCGCCAAAAGGTCTGCTCACCCTGCCCACACCCGTGTCTCGAGTCCTTTAGCTGGGTCAAAGCCGTGCGTTTTGGGATCCCATTTTGGTTAGGTGAATTCGCCACTCATTTTAGAACCAAAAATGAGTGGTATTCCCATTTTTTGGAATAATTCACCACTCATTTTAGTGGTTGGATTGAATCGGATGTTCACTGGGGCTACGATTCGGCTTTTGACCCATGGCCAAATCAGAAAGCCAACGACAGTCCGACAAAAACAATTGATACAGTCGTTCTCATGATGCAGTCTAGAGTCTAAATCCTTTTGCCAATATGAGTTGAAGTCTATGCATCAGCCAGGTGGATATATGGGTTGTCAAGAAACATATTCTCATTCTTGCTGCAACAAGCACGTCCCACATGGGCCCTCAGCTAGGTAGTCTTGCAGATTCACAACATTTATCGCATGGCCCAGAACGAGATCCTTGCAGTTTGACATGAGACAAGCTAGACTCTTGTACTAAGCCGCAGTGGCTGGCGCCGATTTGCATGGGCCATACCAGTTTTGACGTGTGCATACTTGTCCTGGAAGTGATGCTTCTGCCCAAGACTTGGTTTCACTCTGCGTTTCTCGAAGGGACTCAGCATCATCAAGCTTCCTGTCACTGCCCCTGCGTCTGTTTATGTTTGTTCCCTTCGTTGGTTTTAGCCAGGACTTTCCGATGCCAGCCAAGACTCTAGGGGTTGATTCCCCATTATTTTCAGCCATCGTTCTTTTCAAAACCCGCCATTTTCCTAGGGTTTTTGGTGGTTTTCTAGAAAGACGGATTCCTGGAAAGAATGGGGAAGTTACTCCTAGAAAGACTGTGGGTAGGCTTCTGGACATGCCATCCACATCCTTGCTGCCATTTCCGACTCAAGTCACGGAAGGCTGCACTGCTGTTGCCTCCCGACCGTCCTTGTTCTCGCCTTAGGATCTCAGCCATATGCCGATAGTAAGTCGTGGGAAGGATCCTTGCAGTGGGTTGATGTTTTTCTTCCTAAAACAAGGATGTGTGTGTGTGTGGCTGAGTGCGCTTGTGTATGCGTTTGCGTCTCCGTGTTTGCGTCTCTGTGTCGCGGTCGTTGAGAACTTCAGGCTTTATGAAAGCCCGCAGGATAGGTGAAGGCCTAGTGGAGTTTGTTTGATCTCGCTTTTGAATATCCGTTTGTGCCAACCCACCAACTTGGACTTTGTTTGAACGAAACCTCCTTTGGGCTGATCTTAGGCGGAAACTGACATTAACCATTTTGTTGCAGGGTCCCTCATGTTCAGACATTGATATTTTGTTCTTCATCCGGTGACGGGATTCCAATGTCTGAAAGACCCTTCTTTTCTGGTATCAGCCTATTGTCAGGGCCCCAAGACTTGTAGACCCGGTCTTGGGCCCTGGAATTGGGGGCGCCCTTGTGGTGCATGCTTGACGAGCAGTGGACAGATGCCCAAGGCGCCAGCGGATGGATAGCCAGGCAGTTGTCAATAGAGGCAGAGTTACAAGATGTGCTTTGCGCATTTCACGGTGCTCGCTTGAACCACTGAAACCTGTGATTTGGTGCTTGGAGTCAAGGAATTTGTCCAAGCTTCCAACGGTCCTAAGCTGAAGACACTATGCTTCAGCACCAGACAGGTGTGTCCCGAAGAACACCGAAATATGGGGCTTGCCTTTGGTTTCCAGTCTGGAAGTTCTTAAGGTCGGATGAATCCGGAGACTGAGCGGGGGATTTTTTTCGTTTGGAAGACCAGAGAGAAGTTTCGGGGTACTCCTCAGATTTTGTATGATAGGTGGCCTTAGGTCAGCTTGTGTGAAAAATGATGGCACTGGTTGCAGGTTGCTCTAATCACTTGCCAGCGCCATCAGAATTTACCCCAAAAGGACACCTATGATTCGTAGGGTCGTCCGGATTCACATGAACATTGATAAACAGGTCTGGTTCATTGGAGGGGCGACCCTGAACCTTCACAGACCCCCCCTGCCTTTCAGACCTAAAGGCACCTCGGTCGGCTTCTTCTGGTCAGCTTAGGCATTGCGCCTGCCTTAAGATGCTGGAAGCCCAGAGTGAGCATGTGCCCTTTCAGCTTTTCTGTCGGGTGACTCCTGAAAAAAAGAACTTGTTCTTTTAGGTAAGAAGAGAACCCCTCAGACAACAGTCTTGATGTCTCATTTTAGTAAGGTGCACCAGTTGCACTCGCTCGTTATGCACTCTCTTGCCACGCTTTTAGAGCTCTCTTGGGCGAAAAAAGAAAAACTCAATGAAGGATCAACAGCTTCTCGTCACACGGATAGCTTCTCTTCTTCTATGGTTGGATGTTTACCAGACACTGCCCCCTTTCGGAAAGATTTGTCTTTCTTGTTTTTTCTGACGGAATCTGATGCAACAAGTTTGGCCTTGCAAGTGGCCAATCGGAGTCGTAAAAGTCTCAGCCTTCATCACGCGGCTTTAGAATCCATGGGCCATGTGTGCCTCTTCAGCCTGTCTCTGGTTGAATTGCTAGTTATGGAGTTGACAATATAAGCTTTGCTTCTGGTTATACGATGGATAGATGTGCCTACAGGTCTGAGATACCTACTACATCTCGAAATCCACACTCTCACATCGAATCCTAGGACCCATACTTACCTTGCCGGGGTGCATTGAAAGTCATGATCTCGTGCTCTCTACAACATAGATGTGAACCAGCATTCTTGTTGTCACCACATATCAGAAATCAAACATTGACACCTCAGGGCACAATTGAACAGCCCGTTGTCGGACCCCAGGACAAAGACACCTCGATACACCAGCATAGTCACCTCTTCGCCGAGCCTTTGTTCTTTCGGCAAATGTGACGAATTTCGATTTCCCACAAAAAGACAAGACTGCCAGCCAAAGGCTTGCATTGCCCTCCTATCCTTCACCAGGACTCTCCTCAGGGCAAGCTCCGCAATGACTTTGGCACTGCTTGATGATATCTGGTTGCTGTCAGCCAGTGGGCAACAGCGCCGAGATCTTGCTGCCTGGTACGCAACAAGTGAAGTACTAAAGGTCTGAGTTGCAAGCTGATCAACGAGACCAGGTGCCAGACCGCGGCATCTTAGCATTTCGTTTGCCAGATTTTGTCCGTATCACCACCGCTGCCTTAAGAGGTTCGGCTATGTCCGGGTTACTTGGGCAAGCGACTGTCGTCGTGGCAGATGGGGCCGCCAAATTTCGGGGGAGCCTGCTTTAACTCGAAGCAGGCCAATGCGAAACCGAACTGAGTCCCACACAAGGCAACCATAAAGCATCCTGACATCTGGCGAACAACCACCCGGTTTCCTTAGGCCGAACCAGGTTTTCCTGCTTGGCAGCAGCGGACCAAAAGGCAAACGCAGCAGGGGACACCCCTTCAAACCCACGGGTGTCGCTTGAGGTCCGTGCGCAGACCTGGTCCTCCCCCCAGCAATGCAGGTGGGCCTGGGGATTTGGGACTTCCGTTGGCTGAAAAGTTTTTTTTTTTTTGTGTTTAAAATCTTCCCTTGTTGGTTTTACAGGGAACCTAGCGCTACTGGACATTTTGTATCTTCCCTTGTTCATTTGCAGGAGGGTACCTGGAAGATCAGCTTTTTTCCTGTCAGGTTCCACGTCCATTTGCTGAAATGACAATTTTGGTCATTGTCCATGTTGGTTTTAAGAGGAATCTACCACTACTGGATATATCTGTTTTGTTAATCGAGCGGGCTGAGGCAAATGGAAGGGTAGCTTTCCTTTTTTGAAGAACAACTCATGTCAATGAAGGAACTGCGCCTGAACAACTTGGTTGTGATTCAGTTCATTGCAATGCCAACTTTTGTTGGGAGCTGAGCTATCCGTGCAACCGCCAGACTCAAAGCTGTGTCAATCAACGGTCAATATGCAGGATGCAGGTGCAATCCTCCAGTCAACGGTCTTCCCCTGAGCCCCAACAGATCACTGTGTCTTCTTTAGGGACCCCACAAAATGATTTCAGTTTCCTCGTGGTGTCCCTTTGAAACTCACCAAAGAACAGATACCAGCTACAATAGACGAGCCACCCATTGGATTTTTTCTGCCAGGCAACGACGACGACGAGCGACCATTGAGATCCAAAGGCTGAAGATGATTTCATACCGGATCCGGTGACCCGTCGTGATACCGTCGATTCGCAAGACGAAAGAGCATTAGTTTGCCTATTCCATAGCGAGCTTAGCTGGGAATAGCACCAGCTCACCATGACTTGGGGATCCCTTAATTCATCTTTTGGACATATTGCAAGATTTCCAGATTAGTAAGGCAGGGTGGATTGCTGGCAGCGCTCCAGCATCGACCAATGTTCCTGTCTCAGCTTATTGCACATGGTGCCAGTGCCACGAAGACAAAACCGGAAGTTTCGTGAGTTTGATCTAAGGGTGGTCAAATAGCATCGTCCCCTGGCCTCTTCAAAGGCCAGACAAGGGGACGCGAGGTTCACCAGTCTGAATCTTCCGTTCATGACTTGTGTCACACGACCTCACCCCAAATGGTGGTTTATGTGGGGAATATCCCTCCAACCACCTCATTTCAGGCAGGTGAAATATTATAATTTACCCAGACTTGTGAGTGTAGTGTGCCACTGCAAAATCAGAGCTGGCATCTTGCACAACGCCGTCAACTTATTGGGAGATGCCCCAATACCCCGACACACACACAGACACCAATCTTGGAGAAGTGTGCTGGCTGAGTGTGCCTCAGACCGTTAACAACTTGTTAGATCCAGCTAAACCATGTAGTGTGTATCTACATATGCGTCTACTTCGATTGGTTCATTTATATGCACGTTTGCCGCCGAGATGTTGGAGAGTGATCCGGGCAGGATCCACGATGTCTCGGAGCTTGTGAAAGTCAACCAATGTGAATGAATAGAGATCGAGAGCGGCATTTATTTGTGAATAAACATGTGCCAGGCTCAACCTGCAAGAGCCCTGGTAGTGTAAAACTTGTCAACAGACCTGTTGTTGGGTCTCGGGATCGCCATTTTGGGTGTGTCTCTTAGGGAGCCCAAAAAAAACGGGTTCCCCAACAAAAGCCTCCAAAGAGGGCACCAACTCCAAAATCAGCCGCTCGAATCGCATCGCTAGGCCTGCTGCCTGCCATTGGCGTCGGGGCGGCGGTTTACTTTGTCACTGGCTTCGCATCGATCTCTACCTTGGGCTTGGCGCTGTGCTCAGAAATGGGATGCAGGCAGGTGTCCTTTCGAGCGGGTCACCACCGTACCGAAACCCCACGGAATGATTGGATTCCCCAATGTAAATACCAACAAACGTAGCGGCTTCAACTTTTAACCATGATTTCAAGGTGGTGCGAAATGGATTTCGTCCATCCACAGTAGGTGTCCTTTTGATCGGTTAGTTTGGGCAAATAAATTGATAAAGTGGCACTGGTTTAGAAATTGGTGTTCTGCCCCATTTGCCAGGGAAGCCGATCTTTTTGTCCAAAAGGTCACCTATGGATCGGGAAGGACATTGGAAGGGGAGAAAGGAAGGAAAGAAGGGGAAGGCAGACGGACAGACAAATCGCAATCTTGAAAAGATGTATCCAAAACCTGTGTTAGACATTTGTGTTTTGGGATTCCGCTACCTGATAGATGCTCAAGGGCTTCCATTGACCTTCATTCGGACTTGGGAGTCAACGTTCTTGGCATGAGCCCGTTTTCGCTTCATTAAGGACAAAGGAGACACACCTTCTTTGCATCTTTTGAGATAGCTGCGACCCGCAACAGAAACGCAACAATTCAAGGCATGCTTGGAGGGTGGGCCACACAGGCTGCCAAGCGGCCGTCTGAAGATCCCAATCAGCATAGCAAAGGGTCCTGACGGCGACCCTTTCCACACCCAGAAATGAAGTTCCCTCGGCACATTTTTTGACGTGCCATGTTGCAAGCAATTGTTTGGATCACGCATCAGAAAGCTAGTTGGACAAGGGCCTGTTGTCTTAATCGAGAAAAAATACAATAATAAATACAATGATAAAAATAAGCAGCATGCATCAGTTTTTCACTTTTAACGTTGATAGTAAACAACTGCAAGCAAATAACACATCAGACAATCACTATCTACAATACAACTAATACGATAATCAACATCATAGCAACAACGCAGCAATTTAAGCGCGGCGGAACTCGATGTCCTTTTGGCTAAAGATAGATGGGTTCAGTTGGAGCAGAGATTGGCCAGATTGCCAGGCAACGAACAAACAGCCAGATGGGATCGATTCCGAACAAATGTTTGCTGATTTAGTGTGAGCCGCCGTGCGAAGGCAAGGGGAACTAGTTTGGAGGCATTTCAACAAAACCAACGCTTTAGGCGACACTTTGCCCAGGTTGGAGTTGGAGCTGGCGTTGGATACGGAGTTGGAAGGCTCGCTGATGTCCTCAGCTTTTTAAAACATGGTGATGCAGAGACATGTGCACAATGCAGGCGCCGAGCGTTGAGAGCTTTGCTCGACTGGAAAGGAACTTTGCCAGAGCTGCACTCCTGTTCGTTATCATGGAACCCTCCAGAGGGTCCCTTTTACAGGAAAATTGTCTTCAAAGACCCCGCAGTCAGATTCCTTGTTGGTGAACAGGAGGGTATCCATCTCAATGGTCTTAATTGACTGCATGAGTCTAGATGAGGCCAGCTTTACGACTGTCTAGTTCTGATGAGTACTAGACATAATCATGCCTTTGCTTCATCGTGATTAGAGACAGTGTAGGTGAGCTATACTTGCAGGAGAGCTTTGGCCAACATACTAGTAGTAGTAGTAGTAGTAGTAGTAGTAGTAGTAGTAGTAGTAGTAGTAGTAGTAATAGTAGTAGTAGTAGTAGTAGTAGTAATAGTAGTAGTAGTAGTAGTAGTAGTAGTAGTAGTAGTAGTAGTAACAGTAGTAGTAGTAGTAGTAGTAGTAGTAGTAGTAGTAGTAGTAGTAGTAGTAGTAGTAGTTTAAAGTAGTAGTACCATATTGGTTGTGCAACGTCGAGGCAAGGAAATGAACGTTGCGTACTTTCTTGCAGGATTTGCCTGGTTTAGCTGCTTTGCATACCCCCTATCACACGAATCGCACTTGTCCTGAACCTGTTGCTAGCTTTCTGCTGGGATATGTTTGGGCCGTTGAGCTATATCACTTTGTGCTGCGTGTTGTGCTGGCTTGCATGCATGTGACAATTCATGTCAAGCGGCGCAGAGGCTAGCCACAGCTGTCAGACATTGACGGCTCTGTTCACAGCGAATTGGAGTTCGAAATGGAGCTTTACCATCGGCTCAGATAAGACCAATGAATTTGTTTGTTTGGCGCAGTGCTGACACACGAACTGCCACTCCCGGGCTGACCATTCCGAAGCATTTTAACTAAACAGCACATGTGTTTTTGGAGGGACTTAGTAGCTGGGTGGGGGGGGGAAGAGCATTGCCCCATCCCAGCTGGATCGCCGACAAGATGGGCAAGAAGCAAGATGCTCAAAAGGTGTCGGTTCCTCAGTGCACTTCTACACTGGCCGGCTGTTGCGACTTCAGGACACTCCCTGGACCAACGTTGACATCACATGTAGCCAGCTGTCATATCACTTCACACCCGGCTGGTTGGAGCAAGCCGCAGGGGGGGGGGGAGCATTGCAGGGTTCAACCGCTTATCCCGCACGGTGCTTCAGGGCAGTTGGGACACCCACAACTAGACATTCCGCATAGAGAGGATGATTTGGAAGCCTCAGGCCAGATAATGCACACACACACACACTCTCAATGGTTTGTTTTGAGCTATGCCGCCTTAAAGGTTGGTTCCACTGTTGTTTGCGATGTTCCTACCCACATTTGTTGACGTTCAACTCTTGCTGTAGCAAGTGGGAACCAGTTGCATGCTTGGTTGGCCTGTAAACAGTGGTTGTGGGTGGATGGTGGCAATATCGGGCAAGCAAGATTGGCACCGTGCCCTGTTGGATTTCCAACAAGCTTATCAGGCCTGTTCCCGTCAAAGTAGCCTTCGGTGGTTGGAAGGCTGCTGGAAGGCTGTTGGAAGTTGGTCGGGAGGTGGTCGCGAGATGGTCGGAGAGTGGTCACGAGGTGGTCGGGAGTTGGTCGCGAGGTGGAGTTGGTCGGAGTGTGGTCGCAGAGTGGTTGGTGGGGGTCGTTTGGAAGTCGCAGACTGGTTCTAAAGGTGTGGTGCTGTGCGAGCTTGCGGTCGCCCAACGCGATATTGTGGCCAGGCAAGGCAATTCCGCACGTCAACTGCTTGTAAGCACAGTTTATAGCCTATCTGATCAGCAGGCTCGTGGATAAGCCATTTGGCAGTAGCACCGTGTCCACAATTTATTACAGAGGAAGATGAGGCCCAAACGCGCAGATGTGCGTGCAAAGAGTGGTTACTACAATGGTTAGGGGAGAGGCGAGAGGGTATGATTTGCTTGTTCCCAGGAAAGAGTATGTTTCAAAGTAGTATGGGTATGTGTCAACAAAGTCAATGTCTCACTGAATTCCTGCACCTCGTTTTGGGAAGACCATTGTAGTGGCAAACGCAAAGCTTGGACTTTGTTTGGTCAATCCACTCAAGGAAGTGAGACGTATGGGTTTGGACCTCAAAAACTGGTGTATGTGTGTCCTTTTTAGGTTAGTTTGCTTAGAAAGAACATTGGTTCAGATTGGCGTTATGCAGTTCCCAGGGAGCCCCATCTAATTTGCCCAAACATCCCATGAATTGCGAAATCTCCTGTTGCCCTTGCGCCAATGAAAGAAGCGGGAGCCAAGCAGCGAAGGCCATTGGAGTCCTTGCCCTGGGCCGTGCAGGCGCGGTCGGGTTTTGTGGCTCAAGACCTGGCAAGGTTGGGGGTTGATCAAGACTCCGTTCGGCCCCCAAATGACCCAGAAGGTTGGGGATACTCTCAACCATAAATGGCTGCGGATATCCGCGTTTCGAAGTTTACGTGGTTCTGGGTGGGCCGTTTTAATACCGATCGGGTTTGTGTTTTGTTTGGTTCTTGAGTCGGTACCGCTCTTTTTGCTACTGTTGCAGGGAAACCAAAACGAAGACCAAACTCCATTTTAGGTGGGGGGTCCGAGCCAGAAAGGACAAACCCACTTGCCCAAAGCGAATCGACCTTTCGACAGCTTCGGGAAACTCTTTGCTTTCCATTTTTAGAGGCCCCAAAAGGTGATCACCTTTTGTTTTCAGGTCCTTTCGGCAAGAGAGACGAAAAGGGGCCAACGAATGGATTGCCAGTCAGTTTGTCCTATCATGACTAGTTGTTTGCTCTCATGACTAGTTTTCTCCTTTCATGACCAGATGTGACTTTAAAGCAAGCCACAAACAGTTTCATTAGTGTTTCAGGCCCTTGTATGTTCCCCCAGCAGCACGGTGCAAAGGTTGCTCTTGTCTTTGACACTCGTTTGGTCCAAGAGGGACGTGTGGAGAGACTCACGTGGGTTCTCTTCACTGAGCAAGAGTTCCGCCCTGTTTCTATGTAATTGTTCCATGCCAGTGTGTCACCATAGCACATGTTTCAAGAGTTCCAGCTGTTTGGGTGAGCTGGCATCCGGAGTAACTCAGGTTCGCCCGGGCCCTGCCCCACCTGCACCGTTTTTTTTTTTTTTTTTTCTCGGAAGATGCCCCCATGGGCGCCGGAGGTTTGCCGGGATTCACCCATATTGTAAGAGACAGGGCTCCCTATATTTCCCTTTCGCGGTGGTTTTAAACATCACCTTGACCCATGAAAAGTGAGTGTCCCTTGGTGTGATGTTGGGATGGGGTTAGGCTCCTTCATGCGGACGGGATAGCTGTTCCCAGGAAACTCAATAGATTTCTGGAGAGTCTGCACTCAGATTGTCAAGCCTGTTCATGTGATGGTAAGTCCCTTGTAGAAGACATATCAGAAGCAAGAGCCGTAGTCTTGAGCACCACACTGACCAAGTCGGTACTGCAACAGCCATTTGAACAAATGTGTTCAAACAGGTGCTTCACTTTATAGACACTGAAGAATCATGTGAATTCCACTTGAGAGTTCCCAAACACGTGTGGTTTCTCAAAATGGGGGATCCTTTCAACAGTGTCCTTTTGGTTTCCCAGGAAAAACTATCGAACAAAGGTTCCCTTTTTTGAAACATATTTGGTGTCAGATTTCAATCAGAAGACGTTTGCCCGTCCTGCCGCGCGGTTTTTTCCCGACCGGTGGCCGACCCGGGCCGACCGACGCCAGGTGGCGCTTCAGAATTGGCAGGACCGGGCGAACGGAAGGCTGCAGCGATTGTAGCGTGGTTTAAGGCCTGTCGTTCTTTTAAGATGGTTTCCACTACCCCCAAACCACTACCCCAATGGGCTTAATGGGATATACATCCACTACTAAAGGGTACACCACACCCCAATTTAGCCTTGGGGGTGCGACCCATCTTGGAGTTTCGAGCGCCGAGGTTTATTTGAAGAAACCCACGGGACCGAAGTCCATGGAGCCAAATCCCCCTGTTTTTTTCGGGAACCGCTTGACGGCAAAGGGCAACGCAGTCCTGAAGATCGGCGATTCTGAACGCATTGAGCTAGCGATGGAGTGTGTCCAAACCTGCAAAGCATCTTCACAACTCAGAAGGGTTGGGTCAAAAACAGGCGCCCAAGATGGGTTGCCCTGGAAGATGGAAAAGGCTGAAACCAGCGGGCCCATGGTTTGGATTTTGACCCATACCCAGTCGGGGTGCCCTGTTGCGCGGCAAGTGCATCACCAAAGACGAAGTTCATGTCTTCGTCTTACGAGGAATCCCAGAAGGCCGCGGACCCGAAGCGCTATCTCGAAGCCAGCTGCGTGGTTGGCTAGCTGGTTGGAAGGGAGCCTTTCAAGGCGCCCTCTTGGTATCCAAGTCTGACTTTGGGTTGTAAGGCTCCCAGCTCCTGTGGTGCTGTGGTCGCGAAATCCAACGCACCACCGTGCAGGGGCCCAAAATAAATGAGTCGATTCCCATGTAAATCCCGACAATGGTTTCAACCATGGGCTTCAAAGTGCGAAGGGATTCCGTCCGTCCACAGTTGTTTTGTTGAACTAGAGTTATGTGTTGCGTTCAGGCTACTTCCGGCTCCTCAGCATGAGTAGACCACACAATTTGCAGGCGATAGTAGGTCGTTGAGATCTATCGTCCCAAGCATCAGTGATCGAAAGGCGGAACATATGCTTGCTTCAATTACTGACCTCTTGAGCAGACCCTTTCAATACAGTATTTGTGAGCGAGTGGGTGGACAAGGGAAATACAAAGAAAGCAACCATTCAAAGAAATCATCTCAATTACTTTACATGCACGGTGCCCTCATACATTACTTACCCCACAAAGGCAGGAGCCGACTTCCACACGACGTTTGTAATTCGCTGCTCAGCCTCCAACGGTCCGCCACATCTCTGCGTTGAATCTGCAGCTGCACTGCCCACTCCACCCACTCCACTGCACCAAAGCCCCAACCTCACCATTTCCGCGATCGGACTCTTGCCAGGAGTTTTTGACACGACAGGCTGCTGGAAGGCTGGAGTAAACCGCCAGCATCGATCCCCCCACACGGCTCTTTCTGGGCTGTTGAAAGGTAATCCGCAAGAAACTGGTCCCCTTTGTAGTGGCGTCCTATATGGATTATGGAAATCGGATCAGCCAACCCTCCCTTGGCCGACCCTTCTGAATACAAGGAATCCGATGTGCTCTTGGTGCACCCGGCTCATGCCACAGTGGACCTTAGGCGATTTGCTCTCTCGTGATAGACCCTGTCGGTGGTCGCGGCAAGCCGCCGCGACAGTTCCCTCATGTCCAGATGCCCTGAAGCTGGGGAGTTTCCTGGCTATGGCCCCGAGAGGTACAAGACTCAACATCTCTTCGTTGTCATTTGGAGTTCTTTCAACACAAAGAGCATCCTTGTTTGCTGTCCACTGAGCACATGAGCAAACGGACCCTGAGGCCTGCAAAACAAGTTGTTGCTATTGTGTATCGTCGGGGTTGCATGTGTCAAAAGCTGCCAGCCTCAGCGACGGTGATCTATGTTTGAGGAAAATGCTGTGTTTTGCCCTGGAAGAGAGCGCCCCACAAGTTGTGCGAACTGCCTTTGTATGGTTCCCAAACAGGGGCGACCAGTTCCAATTCGATGCCTCCGACAATGCCTCGGAGTTTGAAGCATTTTCAATTGCATCCAACACAAGAAGGCGATGTGCCTATGGGTGTGTTGAAATGGCGACTTGGAATCCGTAAATGGGTTAACATCGTGTTTTCTTGATTTTCCTTTCAACCATGGTGAAAAGGGGATTAGTAATCGTCAAAAAGTCACACTTCCCTTTGACACCGAAGAACAAAAAAAGACCTCGGCCTTCCTGTTCCACAGTCCGGGGCATTGCGCTCAAATTGATTCGGCGTCTTTTTTTGGGTGCGAGCCTTTTTGGAGGCTCGGTACGGTACCTGTTTGGGGGTCGGTTTAGGAACCCAAAGGGAAGCTGATTTTGCGGGCCCCTCAAGACAAAGCCACTTCCTTACTTACCAAAACCATGGACTTGGATTACACACGGGCCGGAATTGCGTTTCAGATATTCACGGAGTGATTGATGTGTTACTTGCATGCTCTGGGTCTTTCATTGCGGAATATAATACATATATATATAACACATGCATGGGTACAAGTTATGGGGTGTGTGATCGTATATTTTGTTTGTATGCAGATTCGTTCCTTTTGAGTTAAAAAGGCGGGCATGTGCCCTAAGACATGGGGCATGCCACTTGGGTAAGTTTGAGGGCCTTGTCCGAATCCGTTCAGTATGAAGATATTACTCTCCCACCAATTAACATGGAACCTGACGTTCGGCGGTCCTGGAAGACCATTTTCCGTTTAAAGGGACCGGGTCCCTGTCAGGTTCCATGTTACTTGGTGGTGGGGAGGGTATTACTTGTGTTTTTGTAGACGCAACCCTTTCTGTGTGTGTTCCAAAGAATGCCACGCGGAAGCTGCCCGAGTTTGGGTGTGAACCTGTATGGGTGAGTGAAACCAGCCCTGGTTTCAAAGGGAATCTATCACTGGACATTTGTCCAGCTGTAGGCAATCGGAAGGAACACTTGCTTGTGGTTTTAGAAAGAAAAAACGGCAAGGACAGCCACTTGTTCTTGTTCTTTTGTTTTTTTGCGGGGACGTTTTTCCCCCAACAAACCCACTCCCATTTGTTCTTGTCCCTTCAGTTCTGAGCCTCACTGCCATGGAGGCAGCTCTCTCCCGCGGATGTGGATGCCATCTGGGCCCAGTTCGAGCAATACGAGCCCACGCCTTCGCCTCGGGCCTTCGGACGGCCGGCGTTGGAAAAACCCCAGATGGGTGTGGCTCTTAAAATAGGGGAACCAACCCCGAAAATGGTGGTTTTCGGTGTCTCTTGAATTCGGCGGACCCCCCAAACTTTGGTTTTCCAGCTGGTTCTCTTTTTTAAAACCACCAAAAAAGGGGCACCCTCAAAAATGGCAAGTGAACCATAGTGGTTCATTTGCCCAAAAGGAAGCCAGAACAAACTGGGCAAGGCGGATATTTTTCCAGACCCTGGTTTTTAACACCCAGTTGACGGGCCCAAGATTGGCGAAGTCCAAATTGCTGGGTCATGTCCGCACCACCCTTTAGCAATTCGATTGATGGCTAGTGTTTCTGTTGCCCTTTTTGCATGGTGTTCCCAGATTGGGTGATTTGTTGGTCATGGTCCCAACTGCGTGTCCTTGAAAGTTGTTCCCGGAGGCAACGTGAGCAACTAGTCACACAATTACTTGAGATTGCTATTGGGAGACTTTACTTTTGCATTGATTAAACCTGCAAATCGTTTTTGTTGTTGTTTTTGTTTTAAGCAACCAAGAAAACATGAGAAACTAACCCACCATTCTGGCAAGCTGCGCGGAATGTAACGCGTTGCCCGCCTGAAAGCACACATCCCACACACCGAGGGCCAGCCTATCCGAGGGTTGCCAGGCTTAGGATTTCTTTGGTCTTTGCACAGCCAGTAGGATCTCACTCCCTGAGTTCCCGGACTTTATAGACTTTTTGAGAAGTCACATGTTAGTGGTAAACAAACATGTTTACTTCTTTGTTGGTCAACCCACTCGATCGGAAGTGAGTCGGATGTTCCGACGGAACCCACTTAATCGCTTGAAGCCAGATAACATGTTGACGGCATTCCAGGAAAGCCGCCTGGTGACGTGTTCCAGGGAACCTGCTTGGTTGCTTGAACTTTTACTCATGTATGCGCGGGTTTTCGGAAGCTGGTTTACCTGCAACCTTCCGCTCCTTCAGGTGCCAAGGTGCAAAGGTTAGGGATGCCACCTGGCTCTTTGGCGCCTCAAAAGCTTGTCTTCCGTTTGCTGAAGAATATGTTATTGTTATTTTTATTGTTACTATTTTTTTATTAATATTATGTTTACTTGTTGTTGTTTCCCCTTGTTGGTTTTAATGGGGGTCTATCCCTACTGGACATATTGTTGTTTTTCCCAGGCAGCGTGTCCGCAGATGGAGGCTATCAGGTCCCAAGCCAAACCGGAGAGCCGAGGCACGCCGCCAACGCTCGCGCACTGGTTCGAGGCAGCAGCGCGCCGGGCGCCCCGGGAACGGGACAGGGATCTGCCGGGGCCGTTCTTTTTTGGCAGCCCAAAAAGGCTGGGATTTGGTTCAACCAATTCTGGGGTTCAGTTGCCACCATAAAACAATGCTTGGGTTCATACAACCATTGTTTTCCGTTCAGGAGTGTCATCTAAATTGGGTCCCAAGGTCATTCGTTTAATGGGGGCAAAGAACCCTAGGGTCAAAGGCCAAAGAAAAAGCCGATTGTAGGTTGAAGTTGAGCAGCTCCCTTGCCAGATGTGGATGTAGCCTTTAGCTCTATGCCACGGGCTTGATGTGTGCCGTGGTCAAAAGACCGGTTCCTTTGCTTGGGGTTGACAGGGATGGTCATCCACCTGGCAAGGATCATGAGTAATGCCCTCCATTTGGTTAAGTTTTTTCCCCTGTTGGTTTTAAAGGGAATCTGTCACTACTGGAAACACGTTTATTTTTTTCAGGGGACTTAAGCAAATGGAGGATGCCTACCTATGGGAAGCATGGCCATAGGCCACTTAAGGAGGTTTTGCCATGGCAGGCGGACGCAGAAAAAACCGTGCGGTACACACCATCCCGGACTGGGTTGCAGCGGTGCCAGCCGTTGAGTGTTTTTTTGGTTTTGTGGAAGAATGGCCGGATGATGATCACTTGCTCGATCTGACACACTTTAGTTTTCGAGCAATATTGACTGCCAATGTGCTACAGAGCTTCGTCGAGGACGTAGTGCAACTAGTCAGACACACCTTCTGTCCAACTGGTCTCGTTTTGCGAACCTCGCTCTTCTTTTTGTTGTTCCTTTTTTTTCCGCCGCGCAACACCTTCACCAAAGGATGCCTTGGCAGAGCTTGCTTTACACGTGTATTACTCGAGCTATCAGGTGCGTATCAGCGCGGTCTTTTATAGTGCTTGAAAGCTGACTGCAAAAAATGGAGGTTTGAGGCGCTATGAGGGCCGTATGTCACCAGTACAGTGGCATGATGCTTTGCCTGCGAACATGCGCCCTGATTGGGATTCTTCGGATGAGTTAAACACGACTCCCCTAGATCAATGCAATGTCGCATAAGCCGGTGTCAGGCAGAGGAAGTTGCAAAGCACATTTTCAGATGTTCCCCCCTTTGAGGTGTTGGGCATCGGTGGTGATCATACATATATATATATATATATGTATGACATCAGTGTTTCTCAATCGAATATCCTTCATTTGTTGATGTGCTGAGCTCTGGGAAGTCGAGCAAGTGTTTGCTTCCAAGCTCCTGAAGGGGAACAAGGACCTGCCTTGTCGTCAGCTTTTGTCAGCTTCTAGAGGGCAGTGAGTGCGCGGTTGACAGTTGGCATTTATTGGCGCTATCACCCGATCTTGGCTACAATTATATACCTACGAGCGCAGAGGAAGACCTGACGTGGCCACGCATAAGAGAGACATCCGTACATATTGTGATATTCATTGCACACCATGTGCGGCTCTGGAGCATACTGCAAGTGCAGGGTGCTTTAAGACCAATTTAAGGCTCAAGGTCACGATCACAGGAGTTATTCATTTAGCTTCTGGTGTTATTAGATTTCCTGAAATGGTGGCACATTCAGGGCCTTGTGGGCTCGCGGCTGCACAGGGTACTTTCAACACTGCAATGAGACAGCGGCCATGGGTTTTATATCAAAACTTGATGCTAGATAGTAAATAGACCAACAGTTTGATATGCAAAAATAATGCAAAAGGGGTGGGTGACTTTATTCTTAAAGCCCCCCCCTCTCCGATATCAAACCAATAATACTCTTTGTTTCTGAAATCCCATGCGAACTGCCACGTTTGCGCACCATCGCTTGCATTCATCGTCGATCAACACGCAAACCTTGTGACTCTGATGGCCACTTTGGGGTAATGCCCCCTTCCAAGTTTGATGCAGCCAGAGCAAATTCATAGGCCCAAGTCTTTGTTGGACAACTCTGAAGCCGCCATAAAAAATGGTTGGTTTTCTTGTAGTGTCTTGAAGCACACCCAACAAAGGCACCACCAAAAGCACCCGAATGTGGCTCCGCCCTGTATTTTTTTGGGGGGGGACCCTTTCTGTTGTGCGGTGTTTAAAAGGACACCAACAGAAACGCCGTTGAAACCCGCCCTTTTGGATGGGACCCTAAAAGCGAAGCCGAGGCCATACTGTAGGTGGACAAAATCCTGGTCCACTTTCAAAACCCTGGTTGAAACCATGACGTTCCTTGGTATTTGCCTTGGGGAATCGACTCCTTCCCTTTGGTTTTCTGACAGGGTGGTGCGTTGGATGTATGGATTTCGCAACCATCAGTCTGCGTGCTTTGAATCGGCCCCCAAACCCGCGAAACCGCACCGCCCAGGTCAAGCAGCTCGCAGGCCTTTGAGACTTCGGGTTCGCTGGAGCGGAAGAGTTCGGAGTTGGCCTCAGGTTTCCCAAGAGGTTTCAACATGTGCCCCAAGACCTGCAAACACTTCTTGCAGGTTTGATCAAAAACCAAAGAGGTTGACAGTTGACAACGTCTTGCCTCCTTATGGTTTGGAATTGCGACAGCTAAGAGTCTTTGGAGTTGGTACCCTCCCGTCTATGGAGCCTGACGTTGGGTCCTGGACAAACTATCTTCCTTTTCAAGGGACCCTCTAGTGGGTTCCATGTGGACAGGAGGGTACCCCGGTTTTGGTTGGTTTTAAAGGGAACCAACAGGAAACGCACCATGTTGGGGGGTCCAGTTACTGGACTTTAGTTGCTGTTTGGGTTTGGACCAGTTTAGTGGTGAACAAGTACTTTGGTTACTTTTTTCGGCCATCCACTCAGGAAGGGAGATCTACATTTGGCCTTGGATCACAATGTCCCAGATGGCTGGGATCTTTGGAATTCAACCTGTTTGGAGGAAACGATGCGATTTTCACACTCACCTGCAAAACAAGTGTGATTGTTTGGGACAGGGGGGCTTCAATAGCCACCCAGAGCATGTCGAAGGACATCAATCAGTGGAATCAATATGACAGGGATTCTTCTAAGTTGCATTTATCCGAAGGTAACCTTAGTCTACCTTCATCCCTGCTACAGCGCAGGAGTTTGACACAAGTCCAACCAATACTCCGTCAGTCACGAGAGCTGGCGGGACATGTTAGTTGCAGCAGTTGGCAGCTTTCCGAGCTTGGTGAACAAGAAACAACACGACGAGCGACTGAGCCTTATTTCACAGGATGCTATCCCCCCCCCAAAGCTCCCCCCCCTAAATCTTGAGTGGGGGGGGGGGATAGCATTCTATGATTATTTCCTCTTGTTCTTTTCACGTGCATCTTGCTGCGTCTTGGTGTCCAGAGGCCTTGTGATTTTTTGTGCGTGCCTGAGCTCAGCTTTCCGATCGCTGTTCGAAGCTCATGCTGAGATGTTGACTCTGGTGTGGTGAAGAACTCTGAACGCAAGTAGGCCAATCCAAAGTCATCCCACTGTCTCGGAACTGCGTTGCCCTGGCAACACTGTCTCGGAAGGTTGCCCTCGCAGGCAGAATTCGCTGGAATTTTCATCCCGCCCACCTGGCTTGGCAGGTGTTCATTCATGACCTTAGTTGCCATGAAAAACCGGACTGATCTTTTTGACTGACTTGCGGGAACATGTGGAGAACTTGTCTCCCCTCTCACAAGCAAGACAACAGATTTGTGGTCAAAGACAAACCCAATTTCAAGGGAGAAGCCCAGCTCAGCACGCCTTCAATGATCTAAGAGTCTCAGGACCAACTTGCCATCCACAAAGGGCAACGCAGGACTACTTTCCCAATCCAATGCCGGGGAGACCTGGCCACGGTGACAGTTGCAACCCTCGGGTTCCTTACCCCCCCAAAAAGATGGCCGTGGGACCCACTTTGGATAGTGACCTCATCTGAACGCTAGCCGCTAAGCGATGAAATATGAAGCCCCTCAACTGCTTGGATGAGACTCCTTGATTTGGTGAAATATGACCCCCCCAAATTGTTTGGATGATGACGCTAGGCTCCTCAATGTGGTGAAATATGAGCCCACCTGGCATAGTCTTAATGGCCGGCCTGAACTTGAACCCAGCATGACCGCCAGGGTCCAGCCACCTTCAACTCTGGCGGCGGTCCGACCTTCGTGGCAACACAGGCTGCAGAGGCGGAGTGCGATGAGTGCCTGTGCTAGGCTGCCACAAGCTGTGTACATAGGTGTCCTTGCCAGGTAAATTTGGCTTGAAACTGTTTGACATGTATGGGTTCGGCTGGTTTAAGGTTATGATTTTGTTTTATTCTACTCACCTGGGATCCCATTTGTTTTACCAAAAGGACACCTATGATTGTGTATCTTGGCATTTTGCGCATGATTGACCGTATGATCAAAAGAAGGCTAGACAAATAGAGCAGAACAGAGGACTCACCACAGCCATGCAGTAGCAAGCATCCAAGGAACTGTCGGCACATACCATTTCATCACTATGCTGTGAGACGTTGAAGCGAAAATTGAGGAATAATGGCCACACGTAGAATCATTGGGCCTGGGGGCAGGGATCTAACAGGGAGCCCAAATAATTTGGGCTCCCTCCTCCCGCGTCCCTCCCCCCCCAGCCCCTGTGACAAGAGTCTGAGTTGTTCTCTTGCGGACTCACAATTGCTTCAGTACAGCGCAGCGATCTTACTGGCATGTTGGATCGTAGCTGGTTCTCGAGACGAACCCGATTGACCAACAAGTAGTGCAAGCAACACGACAACATCAGAGCCACATTGACACAACAGAACAATAACCTGAAATCAGAAGCCCCAACGCTAGAACCGCCGCCGCCGCCGCCACTCTCACCGCCACTACCACATCCAGCTTCCCTCTCCTGTCTCACTTTCACATCATCCTTTGCTTCATCTTCACCTGCTCCTCCTCCTCAACTACAGCTAACCTCAACCACATAGATACCCTTTTTGGTTGGTCAGGTCGAACATAGATGGTCCTGCTAGATTGAACCAGGTAAACCAAGCCTTGCCATCTATTGTCCACCCAACCACAAAGGAGCCATTTGCTTATTGATTTTGTTATTTCCCCTCTTGGTTTTCAAGTCAATCCATCACTCTTGAAAACAACACACATTTTGTTTTTCCCATTCTGGGGGGCATGGAAGAATACCGATACGATTTCTTTGAGAAGCCGAAGTCGCAACCGCAAGCGCTCGCGCTCCGCGCAGCGCTCGCAGGTCTGAGGCCGCAATGGCCACGCCCGGAGAAAAATAATCCGGGGGAACAGAGCGAAGCCTTTTGAGAGCTTTGGCTTCGCGCACACCGTGGCGTACTGGGGTCCTTCTATTTTACCTTTGGATGGTCTACACATTGCGTTTTGAGGCAAGTTTAATTGAGCTTCTTTGTGCCAGAGTGATGTTTAAAGAAGAACTATGCGGAATTATGTATGTCCAGCCACCAGTTCATCCAGCATTCATACCTTATTGTGCAGAATGATGCACTTCTAATAATGAATCGCAACCTTGGTGTAGCCCCCACGAACTTAGTCAAGGGACACTTTAAGCAAAGGCCCCGCCTACCAAGCATGCACTTGCGCACTGGCTTCAGTTTGTGCATTGCCTTCATGATGTTCGCATCAGCTCACTTTGAAAACCATGGTGGGGAGCAAGCACGTGTCATTTTGCTCA
>CAUJNA010003361.1:773034-815534 GCA_963377175.1 Effrenium voratum
GATTATGTATGTATTTATGTGGGTTCATGTTTTGTTTAATGATTTGTGTATTTGTTATGTGTTTACGTATGTCTTTGTCGCTTCATACATTTGTTATTGTTAACTGATGTATCTAGTTGTTGTTATTTGTTCATTATGTATGTTTGTTCCGCAATTGTGTTTTTATTTTTGTTCTTTTTTTGATTATTAGCAATTTCTTCATTTATCAACAGTGTCCCAAATAGTTTCTTGTTGTTTGCTTGTTTGCTTGCTTTTTTTCTTTCTGTGTTTTCGTGTTTGTGTTGGTGGCTTGCCTGCTTGCCTGCTTGCTTGCTTGCTTGCTTGCTTGCTTGCTTGCTTGCTTGCTTGCTTGCTTGCTTGCTTGATTGATTGATTGATTGATTGATTGATTGATTGATTGATTGATTGATTGATTGATTGATTGATTGATTGATTGATTTGATTGATTTTAATGTCTATTTGTTTGATTGTTTGTTTTGGTGTATGGTTGCTGCTGTGTGTTTGTGTTGTGTGATTGTTGGTTTGTCTGTTTGCTTGCTTGCTTGTTTGTTTGTTTGTTTGTTTGTTTGTTTGTTTTCTTTTGTTTGTCTTGGTTTGCTTGCTTGCTTGCCTGCGGGCTTACCTGCTTGCCAATCTGCTAACCTGCCTGGTGGTTTGTGTGTGTGTTTGTTATTTTGTTTGTTCGTTCGTTCGTTCGTTTGTTTGTGTGGTTGCTTGCTTGGCGGCCTCCTGGGCCTTCGGGTGTCCAATTGCGGTGTTTCCAAGGTTTGCACAGAGGTCGGCTCCAACAGTTCGCTTTAGACCGCCTTCGGCTGCCCATTGAGACGAGCTCTGGGAGGACGTGGTCAGCTTTCGAAGGGGATGCCTCCGAGCTGATTCCATGACCTCGACGTTACCTCCAGCGGCACTGTCTTAGACTCGAGCCAGGCAATCGACTGGAAAATGCACGGTCAGCTTCGTCGCGGCTTTGAAGTTTGGCCCTGGGCACCCTTTGATAGGCGGCAAAGCGCGGAAGGGTCCAACCTTGGGACGTACTTTGACACAAACTTATACACAACACGCGGATTCTCAATTTTAAGGCTGGAGAGCTGGTGGTGTGTTGCACAGTCATGTTTCTGAGTACCCCTAGAATTGAAGCACACATTTTCTGCTTGCAAAGTACACCTTCATGTCTACACTTACATACTTATACGGGTATAGCTCAAAATTAAGCAGGAGGGGCAAACCGCAGGTTTTGTTCCATGTGTCCACTTACCAGGGTTCCATCTTGGATTTCCGTTTTTTTGAGGAGCCATACTTGTGTACATGCAGATTCGTATACTCATATCAGCCATGTCTATGGGCCTCGATCCCCGCAGCTTCTCCGCGCATTTCGCATCGCTCGGACGACTGTTGGTCTCGCAAGATGGACAGCGAGGCTCGGAAAAGGGTGGCTGAGCCAAAGGCTTGTCTAACAGATCCTTGTCACATGCTATCACGCCCTGACTTCCTGGACTTCTAACTTTTGAGGCGACCAGTTTAGTGGGAAATTGAAATAGAAAGGTTGAACTTTTTTGGCCAAGCCACTCAGGAAGTGAGTGTTTGGAGGTGACAAACTAAGGTTCTTGTATTGCTGTTGGGGAACATAAACGACTGGACCACTTGCTGGAAACCGATTTCTTTCAATGGCTGGAGTTTGCAACATCGCTATAGTTTCGCTCTGGCATGCTTTGTTGGTACGCAACAGGATTTGTAGTGTGCTGCAGCATGCTGATCAACACCTTGTTGCCTTTTGCTGGTATGTCTGTTATCTGTATGATGGTCTCCTTGGCGGCGCGCTTTTTCAGGTGGGCAGGCGTAAGACGTCTGTGGCAGTCAATCGTATTGATTTGATGTTGCAATATCTGAACGGCGCTGTACTAACAATGAACTCGACAACATGTGCTAATAAATGGACATCTAAACATGCGGGGTTAGTCAGTTCAATATCATGTGTGGCCAATTAGAGGGACATGGGGAGTCTGCGATTTGTTTCTTCAGATAGTCGAGAGACCCTCTGAAACAGGCGGCACAAAATCTGACCCTTTGAGGGCAGTGCTGAACAGGTGGCCATGCGATACCTTGTTGGGCAACTCAAGAGGAATGCGTCGAGACCTAGCAACAGCAACTCAGCTCAGCTTGGTTTCATAGAAGCAGCAAAAAACGATTGACACATCCGAGCTCGAGTGACCGGGCCTTCAGACACCGAAGCTGGAAATCTTTGTGGAGACCATGGAAGCCGAAGGGAACTTGGGTGCTGAACCCCTGGGACCGTGTTTGAAGGCAGCTGTCACTGGAGACACAGGCCCAAAGTCTCACCCAAAACCCCCTCTATCCTGTTGGTTTGACGTTTGATCCTCTAGGTTGCCCAAAGTGGAGGGGAGCACTCTTTGACTCCACCACCGACAATGGCAAAACAATCATGCCCACTTCCGGTCTGTTCGCTTTTTCGCCCGACTCAAAACGCAGGTGCCCCAGGTGGCCATGGGTCAAAATCCAAATCGTACCCCCAGGGAACATCCCAATCCCCACGAAAATAGGCTAAAATGGGTGGTGCACCTAACCCAAAATGGGATCCCATGGGTTTTGACCCACAGCCAGGTGGTGCTGTTTGAGACGGTGCGGGGAATCCGGGACTGGGTGGACTCCACCTTCTGCCGGAAAGCGCTTCAAGAGCGTCTGCAGCGGAAAGGCCACCTCAAGGACCGGCGATTCGATCGCCTGGACGTGGGGACATGAAATGGGTGGGTCTTCTCTTGCGTGGGACCCCCCCCAAAAAAAGAAATGGCCCTACGGTTGGACGTCCAGGGGAAATGACATGGGTGGGTCTTTGAATTCGAAGGACTCCCGAAAACGGCTTCGGTTCTGCTTTGGTTGCCCTTGACGTCAAGGTTGGTCTTCTGGTTAGATCTCCATTGCCCTCTCTTGCCATTGGAAGGAAATGCATGGGTTTTCCCTTTGCTTTCAGAGACACCGAAAGCCCAGTTCAGAGACACGGGCCTCACAGGGCACCTTGGAAGGATCTTACATTCGACCCATGGCCATTCAATGCGTTTTCCCACTATGGTGCAATGTTTAGGACATGCAACGACCATCATAGCTACCACCTTTTTCTCTTTAGAGAGTGGTCACATGCAATGATCGCGTAGCGTCAAGAGAGTCGTGCAATCATGTCTGATGAGAACCCGAGGCATCAATCAGCTTAGGGAATCCCAGCTGAAAAATAGACCAGGAAGAAGCTTGGCGGGTTATGAAAAATGGGGCCCCCAGCGCACACGGCAGGATTGTTCTCGAAGACGTATTTGCGGGCCAATCTTTATTTAAGGGTACCCTTTGGGGCTGTTTTTCGGGGGAAACCAAAGGGGAATCGCTCATTTCTGGGGTCCCTATATGTATTATGTAGTATACATGCTAGACTTCGGGGATTTCAGCATTTCAAGGTGTTTTAAGCCACAGCCGTGGGTTGTTTGAAGGCAGAGGTCTGGAAAGAACACCGTGGAAGGAAGGCGGCAGATGCAAATACCGACGAGTTGATTTCTCGGTGACATGCAGCTGCTTAAAGCACCCCTTCCAGGTTTTGCTTGAGGCGTTTCCCACAATTCTTAGAGGCCGCCATTTTTTGAACTGATTGGCAGTCGTAGGCCTTTCACTGAAGATAGTCCAGTATTCTCGTGTAATCCTGACTGAATTTGGTTTGGAAGTACCTACAGCCTATTCATGTTTGAATCCCTCCAGCCAACATGAGTTGGCTGGTCATCCACCAACTGGTCATGTGGCCAGCACTTTTTTCTGCAGACCAGGACTTGAACATATGCTCTCGCATTGCCTGGTCTTTCCCTGTGTAAGCCTTGCAACTGACCAGACCTTAAAAACGATATGTACGATCAAAACACTTCATGGCTTAGGGTTACTCAGTGGATATGGCATGGACCCCATAGTCAATTTGGACCATTCCACGGCATAGGCGGCTTCCACTGGAGTTTGACCATGCGACCTGCCAATGCTCAGTCCAAGGCCTTCATTGAGCTCATAACTTGTGCTGATGTAAGTTTGCCATGGAACAAAATGTGTTGCCTTGAAAACCAGCCGAAAAGGGGCTCGGCGCAGAATGCATCTATTCAACCCACGCCTGGCTTGGTGTGTGTGCCGGTGCCTGGAGGGCACAGTTGGCTCGACACTAGGACCGCCGGAGGTTTCGGGTTTGCCAGGAGCGCTTTCACGTCAACTTGTCCACCGACATGTGGCAGCAGCTACAAGTGTTCATTCGTGCCTCCTTTGCTTTGAAAGGCGTGATGGTCAAAGCAAAGTCGCTGTATTGGAGGGTAAAATTGTTTTATTCTTGCTCGTGAAGCAAGGGGGCAAGCATTCGCGCGCGGAAACAATGTACCAGCAAATGTTGCTTGTTGCAGAGGGCTTCAGAATGTGGCACAAGTTACCATGCCTTGATTTGCACAGGTTGTCATTTCTGAAATATCAGACGTGCTTGTGATTGCATTGACTTTTAGAATCGTCTGTAACGCATATTTGCCTGCAGTCTTGCGTGCACTATCAGAGGTTGGGAGGTGACATCAGACATGGATAACTCCAATAACTTCCGTGTGCACTGTTGCGCAACGGGATTTTGCATGGCAATGTGGGTCTCTTGTGCTTGGCTGCGGATTTGCGGACAGCTGCAAGAATCTGCTACTGAGATCCTGCAGGATAAGTCATCGAATTTCTAGTCGCAAGAAATGCTTCTGGGCCCTTGCTGGTGCTTGGCCGCTTTTCTTTGTCGGAGCTGTACCTTTGATAACCGAGCCCCAACAACCCACAGGTTGCTTTGCGAAAGGTTTTTATCGTTGGGTCGCAATTAGTGAGTTTTTGTTTGAGGGTACCATGGTTGAGGTTGTTTTAAAAGGAAACCAAATGGAAACCAACCCGTTTTGGGGTTCCCTGGTTTAAGACACCCCCAAATGCCTTCGATCTTCACCGTCACAATTGAATGCCCCTTCTCTTCTGATCACCTTGCTATGCTGGTCAAGCCCAAACGTTTCGAAGCACAGCTCGGCATCGGCCTTTTCCTTTTTTGTTTTCAGGAGGTCCACCGAAACGGAACTGCGTCTTCTATTCTCGTCGAATTGCAGATCCGTTTCTGAACATGCATTTCCTCCATTTGCTTCAGAATATGTCATATGTTCTCCAGTTGGTGTTAAGGGAATCAACTTCACCAGTGGAAATGGGTTATTTTTTCCAGGGGATGCATCCATATTAATTGGTGGGAGGGTACCTTTAAAATCAGCTCAGATATCTTGCTGGTTCTCAGCAGGGAATGAGTTGGAATGACCCCTTTAAAAAAAGAAGCACCCAATGGTTTCCTTGCAACAAAACCCTAGGTTCTTTCCCGCAACCCGGGCTCGGTCATTCCCTACCTGTGGCACCAGCAAGAGAACCGAGCCCTTGACAGGCCTGGAAATGCAGCGAGATCAACGCGAAGTTCGAGGAAAAGTGGCCACCTACATTGAAGCCACTGGACGTCTCATTGGTAGTTTAGACGTCTTTGAGTCTGTTCTTCCATTTGCTGAAAGGAACATGTTTTATTTTCCCCGGGCGGTTTTAAAGGGAATCTATCACACCTGGAACTACTTTTATTTGTTCCACTTGGGTTTGTCTCTGCAGTCTCCAACTGGTGGGAATCTACAAAAGGGCCCAGCTTCCCTTTGGCTTTTCTTGAACAACACAACCGAACTACGGGTACTCTTAAACAAAGCACTCACTGCTTGTGATGGGCGATAGACTCAAAGACGACTAAACAACCAACCTCCATTCCTTAACGGAGTATAGACCTATTTGCAACGTCTTAGAATCAGGGACAGGGACCTCTTGTGTTTCATACGGGAGGATGTGTCTGGAAACCAGAACAGCACCACCAGCTTGAGGGCATCCTATTCGTTCCTGGCGTCCCGCAATGCAACAAATACACATTTAATGAGTTTGATCAAGCTTGCACCAATTTTGGACACCACATTCAATTGGCAAACTTGAAGCGTTTTCTGGGAGTCTCACTAGCTGTTCTGGGCAACGCGCAGGGCTTCGCCGATTTGCCGGCCCATGGGCACTCGATGGTATCCTGGTCACCTTGGGGCCTGCCCAGGTGACCTTATCAGCCGAAGCGAGGGAGCTTTATGCCAGCAAGAACCCGGACATTGCGAACGGGAAGATGGAAGCTGGCAAGGTAAAGCCCAAGAGCGAAATGGATCCCGAGTGCTGCTTGTTATCATGTAAGCAAAGGCATTTGTGTTTTGTTTGTTTGATGGGTGGTGGGTTCTGTTTGGCTAGCTTGTGGTTTGGTTTGTTTGTGTTTGTCTTGCTTGCTTGCCTGCCTGGCTGCCTGCATACCTGTTTGCTTGCTATTTGTTGCAGAGGATGTTGAAATAATTGCGCTGCATTTCCAGCCCTTCAAGATCCGGGTCAACACAAGCCACATGCTCAAACTGGACCACTGGCTCAAAGCCCAGGTAGATGAAGCTTAAAGGATTAATTCACAATTTCCCTGCCATAAGTCGGTGCGGATATACTCTTCAATTCTTTACATGGTTCTGGGTAGACCATTCTAATACCCCCCTCTTTGATTTTGACTGAACCGGCCCAAAGCAGAACATGTTTGCTGCCCATTCTGCGAGACAGGCTCGCCGTCGCGAAAGAAGCGTCGCCTGGAGAGCAAGTGGTCCCTGGAGGAGGCCAAGCTCGCGCTCGCCGAGCAGCGCCCTGGCAGGACACATGACTTATGACATAAAAATGGTTTCACTCGTGTGTGGCACAAAAGGCGCTTCAAGCAATTGGAGTCAATTGGTATTTGTTTGGGCCTTTCATGATCTTTAAAGGGATTGCATTCAGGACGTTTGGAGGGAAGCCAATTGAAAGCTTGACTCACTACCCGAGTTCCTGGACTGTATACTTTCAGGAAAAACCATCTTAACATTTTAGTGGTAAAGAACAAGTTCGGGCTTTTTCTGACAAATCCATTCGTTCGGAAGTGAGTTCATTAGTGGTACCCTCTCTCCCCCTCACATGGCACCTCACAGGGGTCCCTCCAACAAAAAAATGAACTTCCCGGTACCTCCCACAGGTGCCATGTTAGTGGGCGCAAGGGTAGACACCAACACCACATGGCCATGGCCCAAATTGGTACCATTGGTTTGACCCACAGCCACTTTGTTTGCCCCGGCTCGGCTAACCCGAGGGACGAGGCGTCGGCCCTGCGCTGGCTGAAAGCGCTGGCCCAACGACGGGTCACCGCGCAAGAGCTCCAGGAGACGCGGCGCCTTGAACAATTGGCATGTTTGCAGGGGCCCCCGGAAGTGGTTCTAGGGTTGATTCGCCATTTGTTTCAGCCATCGTTCTTTTCAATAACCAGCCATTTCCCCAGGATGTTTGGTGGTTTCCTTTAAAGACTGGGGAAGTTAATTCTAGAGTGGTGGGTGTTCCTTCGGGTTTCCCTTTAACGATTGGCAGAAAAGAGTAGTCTCAAAACACACACACACACACACACCCACCCACCCACCCACCCACCCGCCCGCCCGCCCGCCCGCCCGCCCACCCACCCACCCACCCACCCGCACACACACCCGCACACACACCCGCACACACACACACACACACACGCACCCACGCACCCACGCACCCACGCACCCACGCACCCACGCACCCACGCACCCACGCACCCACGCACCCACGCACCCACGCACCCACGCACCCACGCACCCACGCACCCACGCACCCACGCACCCACGCACCCACGCACCACGCACCCACGCACCACGCACACGCACGCACGCACACACGCACGCACGCACCCACACACACACACACACACACACACACACACACACACACACACACACACACACACACACACACACACACACACTCCGCGCGCGCACGCACACACGCGCACACGCACGCGCGCACGCGCGCACGCGCGCACGCGCGCACGCGCGCACGCGCACACACGCACACACGCACACACGCACACACGCACACACGCACAGGCACAGGCACACGCACACGCACACACGCACACGCACACGCACACACGCACACACACGCACACACACACACACACACACACACACACAAAAACAAGATGAAAACAGTGGGTTTGGCTCAAAATTCGGGTAACCCCAAGCTGGGTTACCCTTGTAAATGGAAGACTGTACAAAAAAGTGAGTTTCTTTTGAAACGGGCGCAAAAGGCTTTGAGGCGTCAAATGACCTTGAGCAAGGTTTTAAGCAAGCGTTGACCCGAAAGACAAGGACAAAGAGATGGATATGGTTTTGCAGACGCCCTTTTCACCGCCCAAAACATAGATCCTTAGAGTATGTTGACACATCCAGTTGATTGGCAGGACCTGTTAGGAGTCCTTGAGGCTCCGTTTGGAGGACGTCTTTGGGATCCTTCTTTGTGTTTCCACGCTCATGTTCAGAGCCACCATCTTCCAAAAGTTTTTTTGGATGGTTTCCCGGTTGGACCACGCTTAAACACGAGCGTACTTCGCCTCACTTCAAAGAGGCAAGGGTAGCCATGACACTGGGGGGAAAGCCCAAGGATCGGCGTGGCTGTGAACGAATGGCGGAAGCGCGGCAACCCTGAGGTTGCGAAGTTAGCCAGCCAACTGCATTTGGGTTGGAAGCAGATTTGGCTGAAGGCCCGAAACAGGGCCCAGCTGTGATCTCTTGCTCTTCCCTGATGGGACTTGGCCGCATGGCCTTAAGAGTTGCAAGCTTTCACGCGGAATCGATCCCAAATCGCAAGATGAGGTTCGAAGGACGACGGGCCTTTTCAGACACAGACTATTAGACTATTTGCACTGGTTGTCATGGCATACAGCTGCACCGTTTGGCGTCCTTTGGCTCCGTAGATCACTACTTTAAACATCTTCAAACCAAACTCACCTGAAAGGACGACGGCTGCGCCCTGTTCACCTTTTGACCGCAGAAGTTTTGGGCTATGTGAGTCGGGAGGCAAACAGCAAGCCGCCTTCCTGAGCTTCGTCAGCTCATTGTTTTGCTTGCTAGTGGTGATGACACTGGCTTTAGTTTGGCTGCAGCTATTGTTCAGTCCACTTGTTTGCACTTGAACCCATCGGCTTCCTTTGAGGTAGATTTAGCAAAGACAAGAAAGAAAACAGGGGCGTAGCCTGAGTCGGAACACCAGAATGGCGCGGCACCTGACCTTGAGTCTTACTTAGCCGTGGAACGGCTGCGGGGTTGTAAGGCTTCGGACAATTGCCTGCGCCGGCATGAAAGGCAAAAGCAGATAGGCAAGCTTCCAGATTCAGTTGAAGCATGATCTCATGGGTGCTACGACTGACCGGGACCTCATGAACATGAGTTAGGATCCCGGTGTGCAGGTCAAGTTCTCATCCGGAAGCATCCATGTTGACCCTTCTGCACGATTGTTGCCTAACTTACCTGCGTCATGAGTGTTTTTGCGTTGCACGAGCTCACCTGCTCTTTTCCCGCTGCTCAAGTGAGCGATGCGGGGATGCCTCGTGCGACATCCAGGATTCGGCCTTGAGCAGATTGAAATGACCAGCAGGTGGCGGCAGAAAGGGTCGCATGGAGTAGCTCAAGTTCAGCATGTTTGCGCAGCGCCACAGGCCCTTTTGGCCGCTAACATATCGCCTCAGCAGGCTTGCCGTCTTACAAGAGATTTCGGCGGTCCGCAAAGTGTGAAACGGGGGAACCTAGAAATCTTGAGCTTTCCGTTCCTCGCGCCGCACATGGCATGAGTTCAAGCGGAGGCACGGCCTTGATCGTCGAATCGTCGAAGGACAAGCTGACTTGACCTTGTGGCAACAGACAGCTCAGTTGCCCAAAGCGAATCGACCTTTCGACCTGCTGAAGTTTTCCAGTTCTGGTCCATGACCTCTTTTTTTCTCCTGGGTCAAGCGGCAGCTGTTTGAGCCTTTCCTGGCCGTGGCGGATAGTCCATTGCCGTCCAGGGCAAAGAAAGGGGACGCCTCGCTCGGTTTTCTGCAAACAAGTGATCCGGCTACCCAGGGCAGATTCGAGTTGCTTACCTCACTGGCCGGGGTCCATTGAAAAACCGCAGATATAGGGTGAATATTAAATATGTTGTTTGTTGAGGCCCTTTTTGGCGTTGAAAAGGGAACTCAGCGCAATGTTTTCCCACAAGCTCAAACGGCACAGCCATGGCTTTCAGCAACAGACGTACCAAGGTGTTACCAGGATTTGGCGCATCCGCTGGGTTTCTGATTGGTTTGACCCTTGACATGGTGACCTCTGTTCAGCTTCCCCACTTGCAACGAGGTCCCTCGACTTCGCAAGAGTCTATCAAGCCACTCTGGATGTGACGACTACGTTGACTCTTTAAGCAACCCGTGGCTAGCTTGATTGAAGCCTTGACGGTTTTCTGGCGGCTGCAGCCAATCCCACGTTTGCGCAAATAGCCGAACTCGACAACTTGAGGCCACGATTCTGTTCACTAGCATTGCCCTGGTTGTAATTCGGATTACCCCCAGCGAAACCACAAGGGGACGGATTTCTCAGACTTTGTCACCCATTCACAAAGCATAGAACCCAGCTCATGTCAAGCCCATTTGGGCTTCCAAGTGCAACAGGTTCGTCATAGGTGGCCGTTGTAGGTCAGGTTTGGTTGAAATCAGACGGCACTGGTTGCAGGTTGGTTCTCTACCAGTGCCATCTATTGCACCAAACGGACACCTATGTTCATGGTGCTTTTCTTTTCCAGTCGACACGCCAAGGTGGGCACTGCCTCAAGCCCATGGCTCGATGTCGCAAGGTTTTGCTCTTAATGTCGGAATTCGCTCAAGTTGCCCGGGGCTCACTAAAAGATACATGTTGCAACCATTTGAAACATGGCTTTTTCAACACCAAAATAAAGGTTGAAACCACCATTTACAAGTTGCAATGTTCAGGTGTATAATGCATCCGGATCCCTGTTGCCCACGGGAGTAATCTCTTTCTTTTTGGTCCCAATTTTGGTCCCATAAACACGGTCAGCCCCATCGGTTGGAGTCCGCCCGAAGCCATCCCGTCCTCTTGTCCCAGAAACATGGTCGAGCGAATTGGTTTCCCTTGTCCGCCATGGGTCATCAACCCGTGTCGTGTGTTTCCGGGAGCACCTTGAGTCGATACCTTTTTCGATGTTCCTTGTTTAGGATGAGGAATGTTTGGTTTTTGGGGGATGTGTTTTTGCATATTCGGGATATTATGTACGATTATTTAGGCCATACCATTGTTTTGGAAGTTACTGGGGACATTATTTGGCATATTATTCAGGATGTTAGGATACGATTTAGGATATATATTGCTACTGTGCCCAGTGGCCGTTTTGGAGTTCCATGGTTTTCGTATTGCTCCTGCCTGTGACTTCCATCCCATTAGCTCGTAGGCGACCAAGCAAATCACACCTTGACGAGAGGAACATAGAGCAAGCTGAGGCATTCACTCCTCGAGCAAAACCCCAAGGTCCCAACTTTGCCGAAATCTCATCACAAGGGGTCACACGGATTCGTGGCATTTGTTGTGCTGACAAGGCAGCAACCTTGCTGCATCCTATCTCCTCTGTTTTACGTGACGAAAGCAATGCTTGTTGCCACTGCACTCAGAAGACCTTCTGGCAAGCGCTCGCGATATCCATGTTTCGGCCGCTTTGCCGTAAAACTGGCTAAGTCAGCACTACAAGCCTTTGGCTTCTTGTTGCCAGGTTAAGTGATCGAAGAGAAGGGTACTGCATTCCACAAATACCAACTCCGTCTATAAGTCACGACGGCCTACTGTTGATAAAATACATTTAGATGTGTGTAAGCATAGTATGGATAAATGGTCGGTTACTCATTGGTTGCCCCCTCACCGGATGTCACACCCGATTCCTAGATACTTGTAGCGGTTGACAGAAAAAATGGTTGTCGGAAAAGGTGAGTAACAACTTGTGAATGCTAATTTCAGTAGAAGAAACAAGCAACAACCTTGGCAACACATCTTTGTTGCTGTGCCAACGCCCTTTGTAACAATTCACAGAACAGCGCATTGTACACCAACGGCACCCAGAAACTTTGTCCAGCACACGTGTCCCGGCAACCAGCACCCAACCCAGGGCCCATGTAGATTCGAGGTCCTTTTTGCGAGTAACGTTGGAGGGAAGCATTGGTCCCCGCAACGTTTGAGGGTTTCGATCTGAGACTCTGGCTCCTTTGTGGCGCCAGCCAGCGATGTGAGGCGGGAGGCATGGCCAGGGGTTTGTGTGGTGTTTTGTTTTCCTGTTACTGTGGATGGACAAAATCCATTTCTATTTGCAGGGGAATCACCATTCCGAGGTTCTTAGGTGGTGCAGGGTTTCGTTCGTCCACTTGTTGGGTCTGTGACGCAGTGATAGTTGCTGTTCAAGAGACGTTGGTTTGTTATCTCAAAGTTATTGGTTCCAGTTTGTTGAGGCCAGGGTCGTCTACCCATGCCTGTCAGGAGTCAGCGACTCGTGTATGAAAGCGCAAAAACTTGAGGAGATTCGTGAATTGCTTCCCGATCAACGTGGATCCTCCGAAACACCTATGTTCGTTACCCATGTTACCCCTTAAACCAACCTGAAAAGGGCACGATGCAGCCGCAGGTCCCCTAGAGGCGGGCAACATGAAACTTAGGGTTCCACAATGGCAGTCCTATATTTGACGGGCCCCAGGTCTCTCAAATACATGATCTCAGCTGGAACTCTGCAGAAAATCCGCGGTCCCAAAAGGAGAAAGTATACAGTGTGCTTGCGGACGATTGCCGACCGGTGCCAGCCTCTCTGTCAGGGGTTTTTGATTTCTGAGAATTGCGTGACTTGGGTTCTGAAACTGAACTCTGGATATAGGCTGGGATGCTCAAAGGCAATCCTTAATCCTTACCTTGGGTTGCGCAAGGAGTTGGTCCCCTTTGTGGTGGCTTCCCTATATAGGGATTATAGGATTGGCCAACCCAACCCATTCTGAAGAGCCCAGACAAGGCATTGAACCTTCCGATCCCGGGAAAGAAAAACAAAAAAAAACAGGTGGGCAACCCATCCTCTTTTTTTTGAAGAGCCCGGAAATCGGTGGGTGGCAACTTTGGTTTGCCCAACATCTCCCAGCTGGAAAAAGCTTGCTGGTGCTCAGAGCATGTCATGAACGAACCCAGGGCTCAAAGGAAGCCAGACTCCATTTCCTAGGCCCCCCCCCCAGCCAGGTGCCCCTCTTACCATTTCTGTTTTGGGGAGATGCGGTTCCCCTAAAATAGACCTTCCAGAAAAAAAAATCGGGTACCGGCTTGTTTTGACCTCTCAAGTCTGGAGGACTCCGTTTCTCATTCCCCGCAAATCTCTCGCAGCAAAGGGCAGCCTCCAGGCTGACTGCCGCGGATCAAGCCTTTGCGGGCGCCAGCGCCAAAGCCGCGCCGGCCTAAGCCGCCAGTGCATGAGCCTCGCTTGGTGGTGAATATTCACCGGGACCAAGGCTTTGGTGGACATGACTTGGGGATTCATGTTAAAAAAGTCGCTTGCGAAAGGTGAAGCAGGCTTGTTAGGGGGCGTCGCAAGCGATGCAGTACAACAGTCCAGCAATCCATGGTTAGAGTTCCCGTCTTGGGGATAAGTCAAGCAGAAGTGTTTGAAGAGTGAAAGTCTGAAGTAGACAATAGGTGTCTTGTTTTTGAGGTGCCTGTTTTTTGGTATGTATCTTTTGCAGGTGGCTCCATGCATCTTCTATTTGCTGCCCGCAGGCGACAAAGCTGTCGCTTTATCCGCTGGACACCTGGAAGAGCAGGAAGCAGGCGATTCGACGTTTGCGATGCGGGCGTGCCTTGAGGTGTTCGGCGGCTGGGAAGAGCCAGCGAATCGGCGGGTAAGCCTTAGGCGTTTGGCGGTTCTTCGTTGGTGAAAGGCGGTTGGGTTCTGTGGATAAAAGTAGCTACCCCAAATGGAGCCCTGGGCAAAGGGGAACCCAGGACTAGAACCTGCGGTCCCCTAGTTGAATTTTGACCACCCATTCAACCCACAAGTGAAGCTTTTAGCAGATCTGCGGAGAGGACAGCGTTAAGCGGGACCACAATGGCGGATTTCCATTTGGTTTCCCTTTAAAGCAAGGCCCAAAAGGGCTCCATCGCAAAAGCACAGACCCATAAGCCCCACTTTTCAGGCATTTGTTTAGCAGCACTTTGAATTTGCTTCGTGGCCAAGACATATTGTTGATCTTCTTTTGGCAGGGTCGCGTGTTCTAGGTTTACAGTTCTTTTAGGCCAAGATTTGGCCATGGTTTTCTGGTGGACCGAAACAAAAAGCCAAGGATGCATGCCACTATGGAAGACGAGAGGCCACTGGAAGACGTGTCTTTGACCGTCCCTGCACTTGGTTGGATATGGTTGGATCTCATTCGACGCAGACACGTCACCTAGGGCCTTTAGGCCCCTTTTCAGCGGGAATCGAACCGAGACTTCCTCCAAGCACGGGTCGGTTTGATGTATTTGAAAAGATCATTGAAGTTAGCCAATGTGAGCAGAACGCAGGCGGCCAGGTCAGCAATCTGAAAAGATGGGAGATCCGTTGATCCAAGTTGAGTCCGGTCGCCAGGCTCGTGGTGACCTGGACTTCCGGCATCTCCGTGGTATTCGGGGCGTCTACCGTGGCGTGGCCAGAGCCTCGAGCGTTAAACAAGACGCTATGTCCGCTATGTGGCCAAAGTTACCCATGGTCATGGCCGGGGGCCCCAAATGGAATATTGCTCACCCCCCCAGTTGCTGACGGTGACTTCGTGAGCGCCTTGCAGAGAAAATCCTCGAGGCTCAAATATTCATCAGCCCCCCATTGGGGCCAGTTGCATCAACATCTCTGAGTTTACACCACATGGAAATAAAGAGTTCCCCAGGTAATATTGATGATCAGCCCGCAAATTTAAATGTGAGCAGCGGATTTTCCGGTTTCCCCGATTCCTTTTTTTGATCGCACGATGAGGTGCCAAAGCTCCTGCTCTACTCACCGTATCAGGCGGGGGTGGTGTTTGGTTTTTTCGTGCGCGCGTGTGTCTGTGTGTGTGTGTGTGATTCCTGTTCTTGCGGAGCTCGGTGCCAAGTTTCTTTTGTGAGGGTTGTTTTAAAGAGAAACAAACCCATGGCCCTTCCTGTTTGTGCGGCTCGGTGCCTTTTTTGGGTTGTTTTAAAGAGAGACACCCATGCCCCCCCCCCCCCCATGTTGGGTTTTGATTTCCCCTACATTGGAGTCTGGAAAGACCCTTTCCTCGAGCTGATGTTTCCTCGCAGGTTGGCAAGACAGACCAAGATGGAGCCATGGAAACATATATGCAGACTCGGTCAAAGCCGTTCAACCATATCTTCCTTTATGCATCTTCAACAAGCAAAGGCAGTTGCAGCGCAAGCCAACGACACCAACAAGCTGGCAAGGCAAGGCCTGTGCGCTCCTTGCCAGAGCCTTAACAGAGAGCCCTGAGCAAAGCCGGAAAACAAGCTACATCGCTGTAAAGCAGCAACAAGCAGAGAGCTTTTATGCACATTACAAAAAACCTTTGCTGCTACGGCCCCTGCCGCCGGCACATCGCTCATGCTTTCAGGTCAATGATTTTTTGATGAGTTCACCGCCATGTTTAGTGCTTGTTGCACAAGCTGTTTTTCCCACTTAGCATAGATATTTGGCCCATTTGACCCCTCTTTGCAGCAATCGCACAACTGGTTTGTTTGCCTTTTGTCTCAGCACTTGCGCAATGTTTGGTGGAAGCTGTCTTGTCCGCTAGCAAGTCACGAAGATCTTTTGGCTGCAGCTGCCAGAACCTCTTTGTCGATCGGCGAGGGTTGGGCGTATGCTGGCCGTTTGCATCCCACAAGAGCTGAAGGCACTGAAAGTTCGCTATCGCCGCCGTTGGCGTCATCGGTTCCCTACAAACCAAAACCGCTTCTTGCCAGGCAGTTTACATGAGCGCCTACATTACCTCGCGTGACAGTCTTCTAGGCGGGGCGGGGCGACTCAGAGATGTGGCAGCCGACAAGGCGGAAAGGAAGCCACAAGGGCGGCTCGTCTTTTCTAAGGGGTTGGACCCCCCAAAAGATTCGGTGTTGCTTGTGGTTTCCATGTAAAGCCATTAAGGGGGACAAGACACACCAGGCAGGATTTTGTGCGATTCGAATCACCTTTTTCGGTGGGCCAAATGCCTCCATTTTGATCAGCGGAGGTTTTGGGAACTAGAGAAGCAAAACATGTGACGGTGCAGGACAAAGTAGAATCCATTGGGTCCAACCAATGAGCCAACAGTTGATTGTGTATTGTTGTGGTCTGAATACCACAAACCAGTCGAGATGTTGTTGTGAAACGGCCCCCAAATTATAGAGTCGGCTGATTTGGCAGTATGTTGGTTGCCAGGTTTCTGTCATTTGTGTTGGATTGTTTTTTTTCTTTACAGTATGGCTATGTCAGTGGCATTTGCCAAGTTGTTGTTTTGGCTACGCCGCCAAACATTAAACACGTGCGTTGTTTTTTGTTATGCTCATGGCGACATACGCTCCTTTCTTTTCTTTCTGGTGTGTGGGGCCATGTGCTTTCAGACACAGTCGCCTGTTTGCCTGCTGCTCACAATGGCCCAGGCAACGAAGATATCCTTGGTTTTGAAGCACAGCGTATGAAAGAGTAGTGGCCAATCATGTCCAATTCTGGGCAGGGCTCTTGAACCAAAGTCCTCGAGGGCGCCAAAAAGTCCGGCTCAGCAAACTTATTTCTGGTCAAGCTTGAAGATAGCTTTACATCAACACGAAGCTCGCTGTTCTCCCCCTCCCAGACACTTACTTGGTGTCGCAAGCTGGTCTGGCATCCTTTGCCGGGGGAACTTTTCGTATTCCTCTCGCTGAGACTTTGGCGTGGCTTGTACGCTGGAATCCTTGCCACACAGCAGGAACTTTGGAGGAAACCTGTTGATTAAGTTGCATCGCTTTGCAAGGCCCACTGGGGGACTCAGCGCTGACCTTTGTTGCAGCTGGCATAGCTGCGGAGGCCGCTTAGGGCAGTCACTTAGGGTGAGTACATCGCCTTTGACATCCTTTTCTATTGACGGCCGATGCTGGAACATATCCCGCGAGGAAATGGGTGTGTGTGGGTACTAGGTGGTTGTAAAGGGAAACCAAAAGGACGACCAACCATCTCGGGGGTCCCCTAAAGAAAGACATATCTCATGTCGTGGGCCCATCTCATGTCGTGGGCCCTGAACACATTGAGTCATGGCATCAACTTGTTGCGGTCTTAAACCAAAGGGAACCTGCCGGCCCATGTTTGGCCCTGTTCCTACCCGGGGTTTCGAGGCACTTGGTACCTGCAGATGGTTCGCCACCGACACATTGCCTGTCGCCTGTATATATATATACATATATATATATAGTATATATATATATATGTGTTAAGGCCATTGTTGGGTGTTCTGTATTGGGGGGTTTGGAGGGGGGCTTCATACTTGAAGATCTCGACATTCCTGGTGTACAAGCTTTGGGATCCTCAAGAGCCCCGGACCCGCTGGAACCCTCCGAAAGCTTCCCCAAACCACCCCGAACGAGCCGATCTTTGCCTAATCGACCCCCGAAGCTTGCAGCTGTTCGGGGAAAAAACAAACATTTGACACACATGTTAGTTGTTGGTGGGCAAGAATCCCACTTAAATGATGTCCACCAAAGGGTCCGAACAAATATAGCATTTGAGTCATTCCCCAATGTTTCAGGTTCCGACATTCCAGGTGGCGGGCGCTGCCATCCGCGTACCTATGGAGGCGCTGAGAAGCACAACAATTTAAATAAACAAAGTACCCTTCCTCCAACAAACGTAGCACCTGTGGGAGTGTACCTGGAAGATCAGTTTCCTCTCAAAGGAAACCCCCCGTCACGGGCTATGTTAGTGGGAGGGAGGGTAGAACATGACATATGACTGTATCTAACTTCCTGAGTTCCTGGACTTTAGTCATTTTTTGGGTGTGGACCATTTTAGTGGTAAAGAACAGGTGTGGTTACTTGGCCCATCCACTCAGGAAGTGAGACAAGCTCGAACATGACGCTATATATATATATGACTGTATCTTGGAGTGGGGCTAAGGTATGCTAACGTTGTTTTGTATTGTGGAAAGTGGAAAGCTGCTTGGACAAAGGACTCGCCGCATGCAAGAACAAATGCCACTTTGTCATGCGCTATTCTGAGCTTGGCCGGCTGAGCCAAAGAGTTGACAGAACAGAGCTCCGCTCATGGAGTTTGACTTAATTGCTGTTGGGTTGGGTCTTCCATTGGACCCAAAAACATGAACACCTTTTTTGCAGAAGGTCGTTACTACAGCAACCAAGCAGATAATCCCTTACAAAGAAGTACTTCAATTGGTTGGGATTGGCGTTGGGAAGAGCCGAGCATTTGACGCTAGAAACTGGACTTGGCGTCCTTGTGTGTGCACAATAGTTGTTGCCACTGGAATATAAGGCATTCTTAGCCTTGTGCTAAGCTTTGTTGAAACCTTCCAAGCCGCGTGGCCACTTCTTTTGACCAACCCTTATACACTTGAGCTTATACACGTGAGCACATTGGGTAAAATACCTGTGAGTACTGGGGAGGATCTTTTCACAAATCGGAATTTACAGTTGGCCAGCCCTCAAACTTGCTGGTGCTCAGTAGGGAAGGATCCAGGGTGTTGAGAATGAACCTAGGAATCATAGGCGATGGGTTAGGGAGTTCGTTCCCTTACTCCCTGCCGATCGAACCAGCAAGCGAAGGAGATCAAAAAATGGCCATGGTTCAAAACCAATGGTACCATTTTGGGATAGGTGCACCACCCATTTTAGTTTTTTTTAGTCGTTGGATTGGGATGTTCACTGGGACGGGGTTCTGACCCATGGGCAAATCGTGTTGGTGTTGGCTCGACGGCTTTGGCCAGCGCCTCCCGGATCGGCACAACTTGCAGTGGGTCCCTGTTTGTTTGGCCTTCTGCAGCTCTTTGTCCCAGCCGTTGTGAGGCATTTGTATCACACTGAAAGCTTTGTTTTTTAACCCCCTTTGCTCATGAACTTTAAGCCTGCGTGGTTTTTCACCCCATAGCCTTGTTTGAAGCGCCGGGTTGGTTAAGATGGCAGGTCCAGAAGGTGCACCGGCAACCCAAGTTGCCATAGTGAGATGTTTCTCCAGGGCACTGAGGGATCCATTGGCAGAGCCACGGAAGTGGATGAAGTCTGTTGTGAGATCTGACAACTTGCTTAAGTTAAGCGCCCCAGCGGTTTGTTTAATGTTGACCCAGGATTAATAAACCCGTCCCATTGTTACAGGGGGGTGTTCCCTCCAAAATTGATGAATACCCACTAAAAGGGGACACCCCCCTTATTAATCAACCAGGGGCTTATTATTCCGGGGTTAACATTAACCGCCCAGCGGTTTGCTTTCTCATCAAATCTAGGAGGCTGGCCCTTGGCCAGTTGGACTTGGCGCTCTTATGTTTGGATCTGCTCAGGTCTTTTTTTGGCCAAACTTGGATGAGCCAGGAAGCATCCGTTGATTTTGCCCAGACGCCATTTTCCACCCAGCGTTGCAGGAAAACGGGCGCGGTCCGCGGTCCTGTCCGATTGCTAGTACCTGCCGTGCTCGGCAGGTGTCGAAGCTGCGCTTGCAGCTGGGCGTGTACAGCAACACCTGGCACGCTGTGAAGGCTTGGCTTGACGTGTGAGACGAGGTCGCGAGGCCGCTTCTGGGGTTCGGCTACCACCATTAAACGCATGCTTGGGGTTCATGGACGAATCCATTTCGCGCAACACAAGCAACCCTGGAATGATGACTCCCCTGCAAATACCAACAACTACTGGATTCCCATGGTTTCAAGTTGGTGCAGGATTTCGTCCATCCACAGTACAACCAGAACTGTTTAAGGACTGTCATCATCAAAATGTTGTTAACCATTCCATTTTGATGGGAATCAGCTGAACACTATTAGGGTAGTGGAGTAACTGCATGGACGCAAGAGGGTGACCGTGTTTCGAGCACGAGGGGAAAGGCATGTCGACGGGTCCAAACAAATGAACACTTCCAGGAGGACTCCCGGTCCTGGACCCAATTACCAGTTTTTGTCTAACGTGTCCTGCCGTTTTCTTCCATTTGGTTAAGAATATATATTTTTCCCCCTGTTGGTTTTCAAGGGAATTTATCATTACTGGATCTATTGTGTTTTTCCAGGGGACTTAAGCAAGTGGAGGTTTGAAACCTGACTTGGACCAAATGGCGAGTTTCCTTCAGGGGTGATGGCAAAGAGTCATTAAGGGGGCACTCCTGCAAAGTTCTGCTCACCAAAGGGTTCCCAAAACTGAAGCTTGCATCCGGGAGCTCCGTCTCAAACGTCAATGGCCATGGTTCCTGGCCCTCAAGTTCTGCCATCACCATGTTGACGATCCAAATGTTTGGCTGCTGTGAAGCAAGCAGGGAGATCAAATCGGTGTAGTGATGCTAGTGAGATAGGTGCGATTCGAGGCAGCAAGAAATGGCAATCGCCAGTATTTGGGTCTTTTGTGCTACTGGCGGACATGTGGTCCTGCAGAAACACTCAACAACTTCCGGCTACCAAAGACAAAAGCCAAGGCAAGCTTCATGATGGCATCAATTGGCGCATGTCCATTGCTCAAGCCTCTCCATGAGCACATTTGTTTTTGGTGTACGCTCCTGCTCCATGAACACCCCCCTACCTTGAAAGAAGAGGCTCATGTAGCCACAGTCTTTAGTTGGACTTGCATTTTTAAGGAATGGTTCCTTGATGTGTGTTCGCGTTGGCACGTGTTCCAAGAATCCTGCTGCCAATGAGACTCTTGCGTGTACGCGCCCAGCTTCAAGGCACGAGTTGGTCAGTGTTTGGCCCACGGTGAAAAAGTTGATAGCCTGCAAGTGGGCGAGCATCTCATGAAGGCACGCTTGATGCAGGATGGACATAATGCTGGGGATCCTTGAGATGTGCGTTGTTTTGTTTTTTGGGCCGGGGTGGGCATCCAGTCAGGTCCCCCCTAATTGGTGGCGTGGTTTGAAGCCCGGTTTTTTGTAGAGGGTAAATGGGAAACCCCTCCTTAACCACACAACCACCGGGCTCCAAATCACAAGCCACCAATCCAAACCACCCCACCCCTCCAGGGATTGCCAACGCAAAGCGAGACCTGTTTTTGTCTCAGGACTTCTGCCGAAACCCCTGGCAGATTTACCGGGGGAGCTTCCTGCCGGATGCCCGGTAAGAAGCGTCCAAAGCGAATCGACCGGATCTGACCTTTTGGTTTTCCTAGTTCTGGTTGTGAGGGGCCCCCCCAAAGAGGGGACCCCCCTAATAGGCCGCAAAGAAAGTCGCTGTCGATTTGGATGCGGGGCCCGCCCCTATTGGGGGGGGGGGCCTTGGCAACCATAAAACGTTTGGTTCATTCTTGGTCAAGATTCCAGCAGCAAAGGTCGGGCTACCGCAGTTTCATAGTTATTCAAAGCCATAGCAGGAGCTGGGTGTTTTGCAGCAGTCGTCAGTTTCATGATTTCTGTTTTTTCTTGGTTTAAATGCAAAGACATGGATAGCGTGGCAATCGATCCTTGTACCGTTGCTGGTACGTAGTCCTCCTGTTCGCGTCCCAGCATGAACAGCTGAGCATATTGGATGTTCGTGATTCGAGTATCCCCCCATACTTCACGAAATGGGACGGGCCGGGGGGGATTGACATTTCTGTTTAACGCCTGCCTTGGGCCTGCAACCACCGCGGATGTGGGTCCCCCCCTTTTCCCGATTTCAGTTTGCAGTTCGGTTTCGGGCCGGTGGCCCTAAGAGGACCCAGTCCGTTGGGGACCTTTGGCCAGCCATATCCAGACTTCCCGCCCGGCTTCGAAGGCACTGGAAGAGAACCTAAAACAACTGCAGAGCACTCGGTCCTGCCGGTTGTTCCCAGCAGAAGATGGCTTCGCACTGGCCACGGCTTCAAAGGCACATGCAATCATGGCCCAAATAATTGAAACCGATGCAAGGAATTGTCAATGATTTGCCTGCAGCTTCTGTAAGTTATTTTTCCCGTAGCAGCAACCCAATGTCAGCAATCCACATTGATTAGGGTTAGCTATATTATCCTGAGCATCGGTTCCAAATGGTGGCTTGCTTTTCAGGTAAAGAAGGGAAGCGATTCAAGCGCCAGCAACGATTGAAATGGCCGAATTGTGTTGAGGCCGCAGACCATCATGCACGACTGCTTCTACAGCGCCTGTGGATGGCTGATCTTCGAGTCTGGTAGGCAGGGCTGAAACTCTGCACGATGGTGTTTCCAAGATATTGGACCGATCGCCAGTTTCCAGTTAAGTTTCATTTAAATGTCAGTGCGAGCGCTGCACAAGAAATTGGTTGGTCGAGGCCCAGGGGGGCTGAATTTCTTAGCGTCCATTTCGTCTTGAAAAGAGCTGGTGTCTACCCCTCTGGAGCCAGGGGGGCTGGATTTCTTAGCCAATTTCTTATCCAGCCCCTGGATTTAGCGGCCCTTCATCACCCGAAAAGGCCGCTAAGAAATCCAGCTTTCTTAGCAAAGGAGCCCTTCATCACCCGAAAAGGCCGCTAAGAAATCCAGCCCCTGGACTTCTTAGCAAAGGAGCCCTTCATCACCCGAAAAGGCCGCTAAGAAATCCAGCCCCAGGATTTCTTAGCAAAGGGGCCCTTCATCGCCCGAAAAGGTAAGAAATCCAGCCCCTGGATCTCTTAGCAAAGGAGCTGGATTTCTAGCAAAGGAGCCCTTCATCGCCCGAAAAGGCCGCTAAGAAATCCAGCCCCAGGATTTCTTAGCAAAGGAGCCCTTCATCACCCGAAAAGGCCGCTAAGAAATCCAGCCCCTGGATTTCTTAGCAAAGGAGCCCTTCATCACACGAAAAGGTCGCTAAGAAATGCAGCCATCTCTTAGCAAAGGAGCTCTTCATCACCCGAAAAAGGCCGCTGGATTTCTTAGCAAAGGGGCCCTTCATCGCCCGAGAACCGAGGATTTCTTAGCAAAGGAGCCCTTCATCACCCGAAAAAAGCCGCTGGATTTCTTAGCAAAGGAGCCCTTCATCGCCCGAAAAGGCCGCTAAGAAATCCAGCCCTTGGATTTCTTAGCAAAGGAGCCCTTCATCACCCGAAAAGGCCGCTAAGAAATCCAGCCCCTGGATTTCTTAGCAAAGGAGCCCTTCATCACACGAAAAGGTCGCTAAGAAATGCAGCCATCTCTTAGCAAAGGAGCTCTTCATCACCCGAAAAAGGCCGCTGGATTTCTTAGCAAAGGGGCCCTTCATCGCACCGAGAACCGAGGATTTCTTAGCAAAGGAGCCCTTCATCACCCGAAAGGGCCGCTAAGAAATCCAGCCCCAAAGGAGCCCTTCATCACACCGAAAAGGCCGCTGGATTTTTAGCAAAGGAGCCCTTCATCGCCCGAGAACCCAGGATTTCTTAGCAAAGGAGCCCTTCATCGCCCGAAAAGGCCGCTAAGAAATCCAGCCCCTGAAGGAGCCCTTCAGCAGTGCCACACCCGCGCCTGAAACCAGGAATCATTGGTTCAATTCTTGGCGTGCGGAGGTGGTTTTCTTTCTCGCGCAAGCAACAAGTTGGCTAAGAAATTGGGTGGAAAATCCACTGGGACTCAATTTCTTGCCAGCAAATGCAGTTACAACCTGCTTCATTTGGGAATTTCAGCCCCTCAATTTCTTATACAATGATTTCTTCTACGGTGCTTGCACTGTAATCCAAAGCGTTTGGTCTTAGGGACGGGCCATGTTCAGTGAAGATGCTAGACAGTGAGCAATAAAGGCTTGCACGGCGCGTTGCCAAGTTGAACTGCGGAGTTGACCAGGGTTAGCGCAGAATCACCTGCGGTATCATGGTCATGCGAGTGTCTTTGGCAAAGGCTGATTGTATAGGTCCATATATCAACCCATGGCCATTTTGCACCTGAAAGGGGGCTGATGTCCCACAACTACGCCATAACTAACGGTTAACCAATCATACCAGGGGTTCATGCATGGACGAATACATTCAACCTTTGACTTTTTGGGGGTTCCAGTTTTAGGGTTCCAGTTTCAGGAAAGTTGGCTTCCCACATTGAAAACTAACGCCATAGCAGATGCAGCGCCCAAGACCCCTTTTAAAGCCGCTTTAGCAAAGACGGTTATATGACCAGGTTCATAGAACATATTTGTTTTGCATGGCCCGCCGGATGTGTCCATAGCTGTTTTTTTGGAGTGGGCCGGCGACAGGCCGGCCGGTTCACGGGAACAAAACCCCTAAAGTTGTCCCATAGACTGATTTGTCAGAATATGGCTAGGATATGGGTGGAATTTGGCCAGAGGCAATGAAGATTAAGACTAGTCTATGGAAAAGGCTGTCGGTAGTGTCACGGCCTTGAAAGAAGTACTGGCCTTTTATTGCGGGAGCCATATGACACCGACAGTTTCTGCACTTGAAAATCCTGTTGGAAGCGCAAGCTCTCTAAGCTATCTCCCTTTGGACGATATCCCGTCCGGCAGGATTTCCGCCCAACTCTGCAAGGGAAGTGACACGAAAAAGGAAAGTCAGCTGCATGGGACTCAGTTCGAACGTAGGGGTTTACCTATCATTGCTCCGGCCTTGACTGAATTTGTTAAAACGCCAAAAGCCAGGCCAAGCCAACAAATAGGCAGTTGAGTAAGGGTTTGAGCGGCAAACAACAAGCAATACTAGGGTCAAACAAGGCAGCATCAAGCAAGTCAGCTAAATTAAAAATATCAAGTTAATCAACCTGCATCTCAGCCATCTAGCAAAATCAAGCAAGATCCAACAGCAAACAAGCACTAACAATTAGGCATTGCAAGCACACAAGCAAGTTGGGGAGCAGAACAAGGAAACATCAAGATGCCAAGCATTTGAACAAGGAATGGTATCTATTTCTTCATATATATATATATATATTGTCCTAGTGGCACGCTGCGCAGAGGTGTACCCTTGCTTCTCCGATCAGTGTCGCATCTATCTCTTGTATCCTGGTGGGATTTTGAGTGACCAATTCTGTTGTTCAAGTGAATGTTCTGGCTGAACACACTTTAATGCTTGGCCTGAGAGAAAACCACAAGGGGACGCATGTTTTACCGTGGTTTTTGTTTTCAGAGAAACCAACAGGGTGTGCGAATGTTTACCATGTTTTTCAAACCTATTTGCGCTCAAAATGGCCCCTTAAAGTGGGGTTTCCTTTGCCCCTTGAACCAACCCTCGCAAAAGCCCGTGGTTTGCCCATGTTTTGCGAAGAACACGGGGGGATCCCGGTTTCCCCCCGTTGTTTCGCTCGCATTTTCTGCAGGCAATGGCTCTTCGCAGCCCATGGTTGCTCGAGCCTCCCAGTAGCGGCCTCGAAGCTTTGCAAAGTCGGGTGCTGCAAGTGACTCATGTTTTAAAGAATATGGCAGGCCAACAGAGAATGGATTATCATTTGAAGAATGCCCAATATGGCAGGCCAAAAGGGAATGGATAATCATTTGAAGAATGCCCAATATGGCAGGCCAACAAAGAATGGATCATCATTTGAAGAATGCCCAATATGGCAGGCCAAAAGGGAATGGATGATCATTTGAAGAATGCCCAATATGGCAGGCCAACAGGGAATGGATCATCATTTGAAGAATGCCCAATATGGCAGGCCAACAGGGAATGGATCATCATTTGAAGAATGCCCAATATCGCAGGCCAAAAGGGAACGGATAATCATTTGAAGAATGCCCAATATGGCAGGCCAAAAGGGAATGGATAATCCTTTGAAGAATGCCCAATATGGCAGGCCAAAAGGGAATGGATAATCATTTGAAGAATGCCCAATATGGCAGGCCAAAAGGGAATGGATAATCATTTGAAGAATGCCCAATATGGCAGGCCAAAGAAGAACGGATCATCCTTTGAAGAATGCCCAATACGGCAGGCCAAAAGGGAATGGATAATCATTTGAAGAATGCCCAATATGGCAGGCCAAAAGGGAATGGATAATCATTTGAAGAATGCCCAATATGGCAGGCCAAACAAGAACGGATCATCATTTGAAGAATGCCCAATATGGCAGGCCAAAAAGGACTGGATATTCATTTGAAGAATGCCCAATATGGCAGGCCAAAAGGGAATGGATATTCATTTGAAGAATGCCCAATATCGCAGGCCAACAGGGAATGGATCATCATTTGAAGAATGCCCAATATCGCAGGCCAAAAGGGAATGGATAATCATTTGAAGAATGCCCAATATGGCAGGCCAAAGAAGAACGGATCATCATTTGAAGAATGCCCAATATGGCAGGCCAAAAAGGACTGGATATTCATTTGAAGAATGCCCAATATGGCAGGCCAAAAGGGAATGGATATTCATTTGAAGAATGCCCAATATGGTAGGCCAAGAGGGAATGGATAGTCTTTTGATTTGTCCAGACCCCCAGAGCACTACAAATGGCCGGGGTCTGTTTTGATATGATTATGCCTATTTGCAATGAGCAGGCTTGCTGGCTGGCCAGAATCACTGCATGTGGTTTTGGTGGGCAAGAGCTGGGGCGGGGTCCAGCATACACCTCGTGCAGGGGTGCTAGGTAGCCCGAAGCTACGGAACATTGCCGTTTGTCACTTGCTTGTTGTTCTTCAGAGATTTGCCCAATGTATCTTTTGAGATTTGGCGTCGGGAAAGGAGCTTTGGATTTGGATCATGTGTCTGGTGGGTTGGTCCACGCACGGCTGCTCTATCTCCATCACACATGTTGCAGCCATTTTTGAGTGTAGCTATGCGTAACTGCATGTGCAGAAGAAAACTTGTTAGGTTCGTGCGCCCTGCAGAGGGTGCCCTTTGCGATCACATTCGAATGACCATGGTTTTTCGGGTTGCCAGACGCGGCGGTCAAGGCTTGGCGCCCTCGCAAGTCCCCTATTCCCCCGAAACGATCGCCTTTCGGTTGCCAATAGGCGAGTCTGTTCGCTTTGGTCCCATGCTCCTTGATGCAAATGGGGGTTAACCCCGCATTAACAAACCCCTGGTTGATTAATAGGGGGGTTGCCCTTTTGGTGAGAATTCATCACTTTTGGAGAGAACCCTAATAATGGGACGGGTTTATTAATCCTGGGTCAACATTATTGGGGTGATTTTTGAGGGGGAAGTATGCCCGAAAAATGGGCCGACAGCTCTTGGTTGGCCGACAGGTCTACGAGAACTTGGGCCTGGGCCTCGTCACCGGCACCCTTGCCTCCCTGGTGGGGAAGCCCAGCGACTGATTTCTTGCTCAGGTTGAGATATGGCCATGGGTCAAAATCCCTTTGCCCCACCAAACATCCCAATTCCCACTGAAATAGACTGAAATGGGTGGTGCACCTACCCGAAAATGCTGCCATTTGTTTTGACCCCCAAGCGGTATACGTCCATGATATGGTGACTACATCGTGGTCATACCCCTACACAGCTTTTGTTTGGCCGATTTGAGGATATTTGAAATCTACTACCAATCTTTACCCTGGAGAAAAACAAGGAGTTAACTGGCCCCTGTTGTATTGTTTGATTGCTCTTTTCGTTGGAACAAATGCCTGTTTCTGACAGTTATTTTGCACAACATCTAGGTCACAAGAAGCTCAAATGGCAATCAAGCAGTTGTTCGCTGATTTGCAGACAAACCCATCATCAGCTGCTTGTGTTTGACCCTGTTGAGAAATTCTGAGAGCGATGTAAAAGCTCCGCTTGTAACTGAGCAGGCAGGGTGCACTCTAGCTTGAGCAAGAGGTGACATACAAGGATGTAGAATATGCTCCTGAAACAGTAATACCCTGTGGGGAATCATCTTCGGGGCGTGAACTACCGTACCATGAAACCACCTTCAAGGGATTTCATGTCAGGCTCGGCAATTACCCAGGCTGGTGAGTGAGCCTCCCCTATTGGCAATCTATAAATAACGCCTTGTATCCAAGCTGCATGCAGTTGGACACCGCTCAGAGATGGGCTTGCGCCTTGGCCAGGCTCAAAAGAACCACAAGAGCAACGCGGGCTTGAGCAAATGATGCTGGCTGAGTAGTGGTGGGCTGTGTTGCATTGAGCTCCAACGAGGGGGGCGGTCTAGGGGCTTGGGGGCTTGGGTCTGGGGCTGGCTGCTCAAGCTTGCTGGAAGCGTGGGCCAGGCTCAGCCGTGTCTGCGCGGATTGGGCTGGAAGCCAGGGCTGCAAAGCCCTTGGGCTGCCAATGCGTATGGCGGTCCACGATAGGGATCTGTCCGCTTCCCGGCCACGAGGGCCGAGGCAAAGTGTGTTTGTCTCTCACTTCGTTTCTTGGCCTCGCACTTGCAGAAATCGACTTCCCAGCGCAAGAAAAAAGTTGATCCCAAGCTTCAAGCCCTTGGGTGTCGCTGTTGGCTTGTCAGGCCGGGCGCAACCAATGTGAATCCATGTTTGAGCGCCCGACAAAATCACCAGCAGCTTTTAATAGTAGTGGAAGCCGAAAGGGTACTACCCGAAACCAATACCCCTTTCTATCTTCTTAACTTCAAAACTCATAGGGGGCCACCCAACTTTCTCATGGCATTGAGTCTAGTACAAGGATTTTGTCCTCAACTCACGTATTGCCTCTGCAAAGCTCAGCCAGAGACCAAAATAGGCCTCGGAAAGCCAGATGGCCGTCGTTCTTTTTCTTGAGCCCCACAAATAGTAGTTTTCCTGTGGGTGTCCCTTTAAACCACATCAGTAGACACCCTCAAAAGCGCCACCCCGATTTGGAGTTTGTGTGGGTAAAGTGGCTGCTTGGGATGGAAATCGCTTTGAATAGACAACTGGCCCAGGGAAACCAATCCCGGCGGTGTCTTTTGATGAGGGTACCCCTTTTTTCGTTGTTTTGACCTGCAAAAAGGCACACCCATATTTGAACAGTATATGATACATTGGAACTACCCATGGTTTCTACGAAGGTTCTCTTGCAAAGGCCCAAAACTGGTTTTGGGCACAGGCAGCAGACGTGAAGCAACTGGCGTCAAGGTCACCAATCCTGTGGATGTGGTCAAAACAAGCCCGCGCCTCAGTTTTGTCGAGCAAGGTGCCGCAGCTGCGACGTGTCCGTTTGGAGAAAACTCTCTAACACGGGGGCTCATGCACGTTGTTTGTGAAAACATTCTGAAAGCATGAAGCGTCAATTCCTGGGAGTGCTGTCCCACCCAACAGAAGGTGTTCCTAAGACCAAATCCGTATCACTGCGCAGCATTAAAGCTCGCATGTGCGGAAGGGGACGCCAAGCACGTAAGAGCCAACATGTTGTTGAGCAAAAACATATATTTAGATGTAAGTACATGTCCATGTCATGAATAAAGCACATGGCACCTACTCCGCCTTCCACATCATAGCATTAATGTTGAGACACGGAGCTGGGCACTTGAGAGGTGTACTCTGAACATTTTGTTCTGAGAGATGTACACATGCGCTCATGATGTCTTCAGGGCTGTGCATTGACTCTGATGCGTGGTTTACTGCAGGTGCTGTTTGCCTTCTGCGCCCTACCTCACAGGTTATCAGCATGAGGGGCGTCTTTATGGAGTCTTTGTGCGATCCATTTGAAAGGCGGGCCAACATGCAAACATGGAAGCCGAGTCTTAAGAATGGTGTCTGACAACTTTGCAGCATGCCGTTTGAAGCCTTTCTGCAAAAAAGTCCAACTGCCGCCTACTTGCAGCGGCAAGTCGCGAAGCACCAGTTTGTGAAAACATCAACCGGGCCCAAGGGCCTTTGACAAAGCCAAGTTTGGTGTCTAAGACGAAGAGAGACTAGGGAGGTTGATGTTGATGGCAGCATTACGGGGGTAATTTCAGGCCTTTTCAACATGCTAACAGAGCCAATTAAGACTTGACCAAAGGCCAACTCACATCCTTGGTGTGTTAGTAGTAGGGGAAATGCAATAGAGAGGCAACTAAATACTATGCTTTATCGACTCTTTGGCTCCTCAGTGTACTGCCGTTTCGAGCTTGTTCTTTCAGTGTTTCATCCCCGAGCCCATAGGACGCCCATCATGATGTTCCACTGCATGCGCTTGAGGTATTGCACAATTCACGATACATCAGGCAGTTGGCAGGTTGTTCAAAAATGCAGGAATCATCGGCTGCAGGGACAAGCCTGAAGGCGCCGGGTGGTGTTTGCATAGGGGTCGTGTTGGGTCAGGTTGTAGATGGCACCGGTTTCAGCTTGGCTCTAATCATTTGCCAAAGCCACCTGCTTCTCTCAAGGACGCCAAGGGTTGATTGCCAAGTGTTTGTTTCCTGAAGACTTGCCGCTCAAGCGAATGATGCGAGTGTCAGCAGTCGGAGACGAGGCGCAGTTATATTGCAGATCAATGCGCGAATTTGTATAGTGGACTGCATTAAATACCAGCACTTCATCACGCATCAACACGAAACCCTGGTGCAGGACCGATGAGCTGGACTGACTTTGGAGGTTGTGTACTACCCTGGGCTGCATTTTGGAGGAAACTGCCTCCTAGTCTGAACGCTGTGTTAGCAGTTCAGCGTACCACAGAATTTTCAGAAGAGCATAGAGCCCAGGGCCAAAACAATCTAAATTACGTGCTAGCAAGGCTCCCCAGGATGCATTTAAGTACAAATCACATGTTTTTCCAGACACTGACGGCCATTAAGTGGCTAAAGGAAGAATCGACTTTTCCCAAAGCTCAAGCTGAAGATTTGAGAGCATCTTCATCCAATTTATGGCCACTATATACTTGCATGTTTTCTTTTCAGGAGTGGCCGCTGCAGGCAGTCTGCCGTACCTCGGAAATATAGGCATGATGCGGCTGTTGCAGGTTTCGAGACTGAAATATGTCCAGAGCATTCTTTCTGGGTCCACTGTTCCCCAGGATCATGGTATCATAGATAGGGGCTACTGTCCCCCAAAAAAGAACTTTCCTCAACAGACCTGATTCGTCCGCAGGCATTCTTGCGACGGCGGCCGGCATCTGGCGCACCCTGGCTTCCCCTGAGCGAACCGAGCCCGAGGTTTTTTTTTGTTGTGGCCTGTCAAGCTTCTGCACAGGGATTTTTGTTTTTCGAGTTCCAAGCTTTTCAGTGTGGCTGCACGAAGTAGCTCCTGGAAGCAGCTTGAGCTGGGGTGATCCTGTCCAACTACAGGTCTCAGTAATTGTGTTACAATGTGCTGCAGCTTGAACCTTCTGGCAGACGAGGGATAAGACTGCAGTTGCTCATTTGCTTTGTTCTATGTTTCTTGATGCGGGAGGGGATGTGTAGAGGTGATGTCAAAGCCATACACTGACTCATAGCTCGTGCTTTGCGGGTACTTCAGTATTCCAGACACGGACACTTGGCCTAAAGCATGCCCGTCACATGCAAAGCGCAAGACACAGGAACCCAATAAAGCGATCCACAGGGAACCACACATCTTGCCACGGTTTGACCTTTGCCGTAGAGCGTCCGTGCTTTACTTGGCTGAACCGCAATTGGGGATTGATGAAAAGGTCCTTTGCGCGGGGGGAACTTTCGGGCAACCACCGAAACAAATAACTTTCACCACACAAACAAAATGGGACACATTACCCATGTTTTTTGTTTCGGGGTCAGGAATATCAATTGAACCTCTTCGAGTGACCCTGTGGTTTATAGTCTCTTGTTTATTTGGGCAGATTCGGGGACACCCAAAGTTTCCCACAAAAACCGGGGGAACCCCCCAAGTACATACTAGGGGACTGGTAGCACGCTCCAAAGCGATGCAGGGAACCCCCCAAAACGTCCATGTCCTTGTGGGGAACCAAGGGCTCAGTTGAGGTTGTGGCTGGCTCGCGCTTCTGAGGCCATGAAGGCATTTCTGCCTTCTGGCGCGGAGCCGCACTGCTCCTTGGGCTGGCAGATATCCGCGATGAGCGGTTGGAATGAAGTTCGTGGGGTTCAACCGATTCCCCTCAAAAGAATGGCAAAGGCTGCACTTGGTCACCCTTTTGAGTCCATGCACATGCTCCACTACCCTAGGGTTCAACCGATTCCCATCAAAAGAATGGCCTTGGGACCTAATTTGGAAAATGAACATCCTTAGGTACATAATGGTGGTTCTATAATCCAAACATTGTTTAGTGGTGACTTTGTGGTAAACACCATGGGAAAGGACCTGATGAATCGTGAGTTGAGCCCAGAAGAAAAGCTACTTGTGCCACCGCGAAAGGACTCAACGCATCAATTGTTTGTTTGTCCCGTGTTTGTATTGCTTTGTGTCGAGTCTTCGGAATGAATCGATTTGCTTGGCAGATATTTGCAGTTTGAAAGGGACCCATAGCTCGAGGGCACCATGGATTGGCACTCAATGCAACATAGCTTTGCCTTCCCGAGGATCGGTACCCTTTGTGAGGTTGGTGTGAATGAGAACAAAGAAAGGAAACCCGCATTTGTTCGGGTACCCTAATGTTTTGACACACATGAACAAAGCGTTTGAAGGAGATCGCCAGCAAGTCCCCCAGTGAATGTAGGCTGTAGGTGATGATCCTGTTCGCGTCTTCATTTCAGTTAGTCTTCTTTCTCGCTTATATTGACCCAGGATATATAAACCCGTCCCATTATTAGGTGTTCCCTCCAAAAGTGATGAATCCCCACTATTTAAAAGGGACACCCCCTATTAATCAACCAGGGGGCTATTAATCCGGGGTTAGCATTACCCTAAAACAACCCGCGAGAGAAAAACCGCCGGAGTTGGCAAAGTATTGGCTTGGCAGCGCTGGTGCTCTCAACACATGGGTATGGCTCAAAATTAAGCAGCCAGGGTTACGCAGGTTTTAGTTCATGTTTCCATTTACCAGGGGTCCATTTTGGGTACATATTTTTGACTTTTGACCCACAGCCATATCCCCTTTGATTGCTGATGGTGGGCTAGCGAATTGGCCGACGGCCAACCATCATTGTTCCCTGGTTCAACTTGCTTGTGTGAAGTGCTGTTTTTTTTCCCCGACGGCTGGAAGTTTTGGGGTCTCTGTTCAAAGAAGATCTTTGGCGATTCGGTGCAGCTGTCAGGGGAGGGTTCCGCAAGGTTGCGGGGCTATTCGGGATACCACCGTTACCAATTTTCGACTTTGGAGGAAAGCAAATGTGGCTGTGGGTCAATAATATGTACCCAAAATGGAATCCTGGTAAATGGACACATAGGCTAAAACCCGCGGTCCCCCGGTGGTTTAATTTGGACCCATGCCCATGTTCTGACAACCGTGTGGCATCCCGAGCAACCGGAACCTCCGGAAGCCGAACCAACCGCTCCCTTGGAACGTTCCATGGCACGAGGGACAACTTCCCGGACCCTACCTCAAAGCAGCGAAAAGGACAAAAGGCTGGCAGAGATTCCCCATAGCTTTCAGCTGAAAAGCAGACACCTCTTACTTTTCGGTGGCCGACATCGCTTGGTTCCATGCTGACCTTGTTTCTTCATGGGGTCTGTCTTTTCTGAGCGACCTGTTTTTTGCGTGGTTTTGAAGGGACGCCGACAGGAAAACCACCATTTTGGGGTGCCCTACGAAAGACACCCCCAGTGTGAGCGCTTTGCCTGCACAGAATTTTCGGCAAATTATGGCTCGCGAGCAAGAAAGGGAAAGGCAGAAGGCCTTGTAGCTAGTGACTAGCAGGGAATATGGGAAAACAACATAGAATCACCAGTGGGCCACTGTCGGGCAAGGCTAGTAGTTAGCACAAGCAACACGCAACTGATTGAGGGAATTGATCGATAAAGCCATAGACCTCCCTAAACCCGTGCTGAGTCACTACTTTGCGTATTTGGGGGGTGATCAGTATTCCTGTCCCCCCCCCAAAAAAAAACAGAGAGATAGAGACAGAGAGGTAACTTTCACCGTTTTACTGGGAAAGTCATCTTGTTTGGTGGTTTCCCTGATGCTCATCCCATGTATGACGGACCTCCCATCCATTGATTGTGCGTGATGCCGCTCTCTCAGGCGGGCGCTCCACTTGGCCCCCAGCCATGGCTTGTGCGCCTGCAGACCGGCCCCAAACGATTGCTGGATGTCGATGTGCCCGGAAGTCGAATGATTTCCGTGCGAGACTTAAAAATACCATTTGTGTGTGTGTGTGTGTGTGTGTGTGTGTGTGTGTGTGTGTGTGTGTGTGTGTGTGTGTGTGTGTGTGTGTGTGTGTGTGTGTGTGTGTGTGTGTGTGTGTGTGTGTGTGTGTGTGTGTGTGTGTGTGTGTGTGTGTGTGTGTGTGTGTGTGTGTGTGTGTGTGTGTGTGTGTGTGTGTGTGTGTGTGTGTGTGTGTGTGTGTGTGTGTGTGTGTGTGTGTGTGTGTGTGTGTGTGTGTGTGTGTGTGTGTGTGTTTGTGTGTGTTTTTCGGGGTTTCCTTTTTCCCTGTTTGCTAGAGCATAGTCTAACAGTCGCCCATGGTACCTTCCAGTTTTAGCCGATGTTGCAAAGCCTATTTGTCAAGCTGGCTCTTGCAACCAATGGCTTACTCATATGCGTACCATGTTCCTTTTGGCTCGACCTTAAACCTATTGCATGGCAACTGCCTTTGTCAAGACCTTAGCCCCCTTCTGGACGCCCGCTATCGCAGCAAGCTGATAGCTCCGCAGGAAAAACGGTGGTTAAAAGCATTCCCTTGCTTGCGTTGGTGGCCCTGCCTTTTTGATCAACTCGATCAAACGCCTTCCAGGCAAGAACAGAGTCCTGAGTTGCAGTTTGTTGGGGTGGAAGCGGTGCTTTAAAGAACAACTCTGCAAAGAGGGCACGGTAAAGTTCTGACACAGCCTGCACACGTCTTCTAAGGGGGGGAGGGGTGCTTTAAAAACTCGGATTAGATGGCATCTGACACTTCTTTGTAGCTGCTGGGTCTTGGTGACCCGCAGCCCGGCAAGTCAACCTGCCCATTTTTCCCCAGACGTGGCCGAAGCCTGTTGCCCTTCCTGGCTTTCTATGTGGTTTTCCTTCGGGTTTCCTTTAAAGCCACCAAAAAGGGGGGTACCCTCAAAAACGACACGCATTTGTGTCTTACGACTTGCTTGACCAATGCTTAAACTCACGGCCCTTTGCACTGCACCCCTGCGTCAAGCCCAAAACCCGATGTCTGATTTCTTTTTGGCTCATGGCGTGGCCAAAAACCCACTGCCTGCCTTCCTCATGGAGTTTTGGGCGGTTTGCCAACGGCTTCACTTGATTCTTGTTTGCCTCCCATATTGGCTGCCTCTTTCAATAATTTGGAAAGGCTTGCAACTTCATGCTCAAAGTTGTGTGTTTTGTACGTGACCGGGAATTTGCAGCTTAGCCCGTTCTTTCGAATTAGTTGGGCCCACCTGCGTCCTTCCGGCGGCACAGTGAACGGATTTGGTTTCAGGTCTGCAAAACGGATGGTGTTCCCCTTTGATCTTCCTGAGCCACACCAAGAACAGAACTCGATCCAGGGAGCCAATCCAATTGTGTACCGGTCAGCCACCTTGGCTCGCCTCAAGAGCCTAATTTACCAGGCAGGGTTGCCTCCTGACACTTCTTTGTTGGAGGAAAATAGCAACTCCAATAGGGTTTCAACAATTCGAGGATTTCATTCACCTTCTAACACAAGGGTCAACAGGGTCGACAAGCAAACCTGCTTCCAGGTACATGCTGTTGTACGAGCTGACCAAGCGTCAAATGGTCGCGTGGCGCGGTACATGATTGCTCGCAGAACAGCGCTGCTGCGACTTTGCCTTCGGGTCGTCAAGAGTGGGTTATTCATATGCCAAGGGAGTCGCGTCACAAATTGGAAGGTGTTTGGTTACCTAGAGCGGCAACTGGATTCATTGGCCCAACCTTCAAAACGTTTAGATAGTTGATCATGTTTGTTCCAGCGGCCACTAAATGAAGACGACCAACAACACGCAAACACATGAACAACCAGTTGAAACACATCAGTAGTCTGTGCGTGGTCATTTTCCTTGCACTGTTCTAAGACTCTAAGAAGCCAGCTACGGGAATTTCTTCCGGAAGTTGCCAAGCCTGGTATTCAAATGGTGTTTGGCAAGTACTTGACGTATGTTCTGCAAAATGTCCTATAGCTGGCATTTTATGCAATATCAGAGCATGTTGTTTTGCTTTGCTTTTAGACCCCTTGTTGTCCACCCAGATTTCGGTTGCGTGTGTGACCTTGGTATATGAATTGTTTGAACGGACGTCGCGACTGTCTCTACCGTGCAACCGTTTCTGGGCTTGATATTTGAGAATATGCATCTTGCAGGAGCTGCTTTTTTGAGGACAGGGCCCCTAACAGACGATGACCGCGATTGATGAGTGAGGATGTCCACTTCAGAGTAATTTCCTCAAACAGTTCAGGGCCTATTCCGCTCAATATGGGTCTGTTTTCTAACAAGGGTGCCCCTTGTTTAGTGGTTTTAAAGGAACAACACAAGGACAACCACCACTTTCCGGGTCTCCTAAAAAAAGACAACCCCTTATAGAAGCTGCAGGGCACATGGGAGCTGTTCAGCACTCCTGACTGAACGCAGCGCTGGCCCTAGCAGAAGTGACATCAAGCGATACAAATCACGACGAGCTGCCTGGCTACACTTGTTCCAGTGCTTCCCACACCTAGGTCCCCCAGTAGTGCCCTTTTACCTTTTCTTGGGGGGAGGGTTCCCCTACTAAAATAGACTACAGAAAAAAAGGGTACCTGACGTCTCTACTGGAGGACCTAGACACTTTCTGGCATGTGGGGGTTGATCAAAAGGTTGTTTTCATGGGAATACCATTGTGGGAAACCTATAAAAGGAAGATTAAGTCCCACTACATGGGAAAAGTTACTCATTGTCGTTTGGGGGCCAGGAATGTTGATCGACCCCCCTATATGTCTGCATTGCTCGCACAGCTGCGCAATGTCTCGTGCGGAAGGTCTTGCTATGTGTTTTTGTTGGAGCGAAGAGTCCATCTGCAGTACATGGGTGATGCTTGCGCAGTCTCGCGGGTGGCTACCGGATGCGAAGCCTGAGCAAGGTCTAAGCATCGAGCAATACCAACGCATCGGGTCAGCATCGACTCGGCACGGCATACATGTGTTGCTTCTCCCACTGGCCCAGTGGCGCCCTTTTGTCTTTTTTTTGGGAAGGGTTCCCCTTTAAACTCGCCCAACCAAAAAAGGATGCCCTATTTTCCCATGGAAATCCACTGGGCATCTGAGTTCTTTGTCTGACATGAGCATGCAACATAAACTTTGAGGTAGTCGATGCACCTGCCATGGCGCAGCCCACTCTGGCAGAGCTTGAGGAGAGAGAAGGGGCCGAAATGCCGCTTGAGGCATCCATGAGTGATCAGCGCCCTGATTGATTCAAGAGATAAGGTCACGCATGTACTGCGCAGTATGCCGGAAATTGATCGCTCTAATTTTGGATCCAGCCCTAGCCCCAGTCTGAAGCATGTATCTCAAGCATTCGCCCCAAGGCAAATGGCGAACCCAATTCCCAATACTACTTTTAGAATAGGCTATTTCTAAACCAATAGTAAACTGGATGATTTCTCGCCCAACCCAACCCCAACCTTATTGAGGGCTACTCCAGGACAAATGCTAAATCAATACCAAACCCATACTAACCTACGAAACCAATACAAACCGATGCAGAAAGCAATTCGCCACCAAATGCGAAAGATGACCCTGATTTCTGCTATTTAAACTTCTTACTCGGAAATTGCCATTTTGAATGATCTTTGGGCTCGGAACGGGCCTATTTGGACGACCGTAGCCGAAACATTCTGCGAGCCGGTCTCGAGCCATTGAGGAGTCCTGGCGCAAAGGAGCCAAGGTGGGCGAGAGCTGACGGTCGTTGCTCTCCAAGCCCTGGCCAAGCCAAGGGTCACTGGATGACAAAGTTGCAGCGGTGTGGGTTTCAACGAAGCTGCCACTGTAGCTGCAAACATGGGGAATATGGCTGGCTTTGCTGGGGAGGGTTTGGGTCTATGGCATGTCTTATTCAAGATCCTAGCTGGTGCTGCTCGTGTACTTTGATGACCTTCATTATTCTGAGTGAAAAAGACGCTTTCATATGTAGCTCACACCAGCGCAATCAGTGACAACATATCATGACTAGATGTTTCCTGGCTAGGGTTAGACAGATGCCTCCCGAGCCCATTCAGAAACTGGCTGGCTCTTTGCTTTAACCCTCACTGTAAGATGAAGGTTGGCGGCCATTTGTTTCGATGGACATCACCTTTTGACCTCGTTACTAGTGATCATGTTGCAGAGGGTCAATGAGCCATTCCTCACGTGTTGAACCCTAAGAGCAATCCTTTTCCAAACCCAGCATTGCGCAGCTGAACTTTTCCACATGTCCTGGGCCTGACTTAAAGTTGCTTGCTGTGTTGAATGCGTCGATTGCAGCATAACGGTTTTTGAACGAGCGCTGGCAATTGAGATCCCGATGTCATGGCATCACTGACTCCATATTTACCCACCTCGGATGTGACCTCATACCTGGGTGAAGGCAGACCTCATTTTGTTGCGCTTAAAACCCGTGCTAAAAGTAACAACACTCAGCGCAAGCGACTGTACTGCGCTCAGATCGGAATTTGAGCGCTCCATCAGTGATCGCACATTGCGTGAACCGACAGTTGCAATGATGCATACCGTGCGCCATTTTGGCGAAAAAGCATATGTTCTTTCCCCACCCACCCCACCTTTCACTCATGCCTCTAGTGCCTGTTCATGAGATCGATGTCGCATGGAACGTAATTTGGAGCAGGGAGAACGTCCACTCCCTTTCGATGCTTTGATGTACAATCTTTTGGTTCGCTTTTTGATTTGCATTCCTTTGGTTTGTACTTTAAATTCGAGTCATGGATGTCCATCGACCCCAGCGATTCAGAGCGATCGACCAACAGGCACGATCCCAGCGAATCTCGCTGGAGCGATTCGCTGTTGTGTTTGTTTGCGCTGTTCAAAGGTAATCCGTAATGCTATCCTGTGAGTTACGCAAGGGACCGGTCCCCCTTGTAGTGGCTTTTTCTGGGATTAATTAAAACTGGATCCAACCCAACCCACTTTGAAGAGCCAGTTTGTAGCTGTAGCATCGAACCTCGCCTTGCGCGAGGTTGAGGCACAATCGCTTTCCTACGGCGATGGAGAGTGGTATGAGGTGAAGGCAGCCGGGTTTGAGATGGACAAGCTTGGGAGCAGCCGAAGGGGCGTTGGTACCCTTGTTGGCTGGTATTTTAGAGGGAAACCAAAAGAAAGACAACAATTTTGGGGGGTCCCCTAAAGCAATGCACATCCAGGTTGGCATTTGCAAGACAAATCCATGACAGTACCTTCAAACTTTACATCATCTACACGTAACTGACCATCAGTCTGGATTGTAGCTACCATGTATCAGGACAAGGTGTTTGTTGTTTGTTCGAGTGGGGGACCCCTGAAATTGGGGCGATATGGGTGGTTCCCCTTTGACTTCCCGCAAGACCGGCGACAAGCACACTCTCAAACATCACACACACACACACACAACCCGGTGTCACACATTGCTGACTATGGTCAATTGACAGACATGTTGCCCACTGACTCTGCAGCCATTGAGGCCAAGCCTTTGGCATGGCTATCAGGCATCGCACGCAGTTGTTTGAAACTCGGCACTTTGGCGACCGGTACGGCCATGAAGTTCAGTAGGGAACCACTTCACAAGTGATTGGTGGACTTGAACCCCCACCTAGCTATGTCCACCAAAGGGGGCCTAGTTCAAGTTCACACCCCTATGTCGAGGAAGGGCACGTGGCGCAGGGTTTTGTGGCTATCCGGCCACAGGTACGTTTTGATGGTGACTCGCAAGTTGGCTCGTCAGGAGGCTGCGTTGTCTCAAGTTAATGCAGGTTTTGCTTCGGTTGCTAAGGCCCGATCTCAGCAGGATTGGTCCGATAGGACAATTTTTATGGCTTTGTGGACAAATGCAATACCGCAACTACATTGTGTCATTCGATTCCCAGCTGTCAACAGTCTCTTGAATGGCCCTGTGGTAAAAGCTCTTTACATGTAAATCCTTAAATGCTACATATTAGCTTGCCACTAGTTTCACACACAGTAAGCATATCACAGAAGGCATGGCGCGTTTCACATGAACGGTCAATAAAACTTTAGAAAGGCTTCACATGACCGTTATAAGCCAACAAACCACCATGGCGAGGAGTGGTTTGGAGCAAACTATGACCATTCTTCATGAACTGTGATGTGGTTTCAATAGCAGCTGTGGCTCAGCGCCGACTCAAATTGCTCCCAAAGTGAATTTCAACCTGCTCAGACGGCATTTCCGAAGGAGTTGCCCAGTTCTCTTGAATGAAACCAACGAGCATTGAGTGTGCCCTTCTCAGGCACTGTCCAGCAACTGAGTTGTTGTTTGGCGGAGGTCTTGCAACTGGATGCCAAAGCGGAAGCTCCAGCAAAGGCGCGGGCATTCAGCGCAGTCCACACCTTGGGCTCCTCGTGTTGAGCCCTCTACTTTGAGAGGGTTCTAAGGGGAAACGAAAGCAAACCACCTGGAGGAATCGGTCCCCAATTTGGAGAAACACTCAGGGGCAAACCACAGGTGTATCAAAACCAATGAGAACCAGTTCACAGATTGCGGTGCAGCATTTTTCCGAGTTATAAGTATCCTTTTTAGCAGGTCGGATTCGCCGAGCAGTATGAAGGCTTGGGATCTGAAGCCGCTAGTTTGTGCTTGCATACAGCTCATCTCGGATCCCGTGCAAATATGCCAAATATTGCATGATATGAGATTCCTTCATGCTTGCAACAGGTCGTCGGTTTAAGCTCACTATGGTCTGGTCACATGCGAGCGCTTTGGCTCCAGAAGGCGAATCAAATCCAATCGATCAGGGCTAATTAAATTTCGGTTTCACGAAGAGGGGGGGGCAACCTCAAACATGCTGAAGGTGTAATATACGACTTAGACAACGATTTCCAAATGTTGTGCCCACTTTTGATGTATAGCCAAAGTTGGCTGTTGGCTGCAGGTCCCAATCTGAACATGCGATCGCCGAAATCTCAAGCAGGTGTGTCAACGAGTTGCAAAGAAACCAGCCTCTGGGAGACGGCAGCTCCCAGAGGCTTTGAACAGTCTGAAAGCGAACTTAAGCAGCTCATGTTGGTGGCAACGTGCATGAGATTCTGTGTCATTGGTTGTCATTGCTTAGGCAGCGTCAAGTTCGGGGTCTCCTGCTCACCTGCGTTGGACAAGAAGATTTAACGCACTGCTTTGTTTCCTGTGAGAGACAATCATCGCTCTGTATGAAGCTTCCCTCCCTGACAGCTAGCAAACATGCTCTTGAGCAGCGGCCAAACACCAGGAAGAGCTCCAGTCCTCCGCAGCAATTTTCTCGTTTTCCCGAATGAGACGCTTCGAATCACGTTGGTCTGGTCAAGCGTAACTCGTTCGAATCATGGCACTAGTTCGAGTGCAATGCATCTATAGTGTACGTGAGGGTGGTCAATACTCAGTTCGGCCCCAAAATGACCATGGGTAACTTGTCCCATTTAGTGGTGAAAGTTATCTTTTTGGTGGCTTCCCTGATGGTCGTCCCATGTACAGGACCTTTTGATCGACTCCCAAGTGTTCATGCTTGGTGAAGCCAAAACACCTTTGGGTTGCCCTGGGGCAAAGGACATTCAGAGATTCACGGCAGTGGCCCCTCCCAGCAAAAAGCCAATTGCTGGGTTCTCGATTGGTTTTTGGTGGTTGTTCTTTGGAGCATGAACGAAAGGATCGCTCTTCAAGAAAGACATTCATGCTGATGGCCCCTTGAAAATATGTTTTTGTTTGTACTTACCCTCCCCCAGGCGAAACGTGGAAGCTCCCAGAACCCCTTTGGAAGACTTTCCATTACCAGTGGCCAATTGGGGGAGCTTCCAGCTGTTTGAGGGACCGCACGTTTTATTTTTTGTTACTTTTTTAGGGTGCGACTGTTGCCAAGTCAGGTTCCGAGGCTCCCGCATCCAATCTGCCATTTGCTTTCCAACATGCTTTACTTTCCCCCTGTGGTGTTTAAAGGGAATGTATCACGACTGGACATAATATATTTAAACCAACAAAAATCCCCGAGACCCTATCCGTCGGAAGAAACCGGTGCCTTCGGCAGGTTCACTTCGTCGGCTTTGGGGACGACGAGGAGTGGATCGAGCTCGCTCTCAAGCGGATAGGGTCGCGTGGACTTTTTGGCACGAAGAAAGGGGGCTGAATTTGGGTGTCTCTTCTTTTGAGGGTGCCCGTTTCTGGGGTTGGTTTCAAGGGAACCAAAAGGCAACCGCTCACTTTGGGGGGGGTCCCCCGCTTTTGAGAGCCCATTTCTAGCCCAGTTGAAGCAAGTGCTCTCGCATCTCAGAGGATGTTTGTGCGTTGGGTTCTTTTTCGGCCAGTTGGCTGTCGGAAGATCAAGATGACTCATGCCACTGGACGGATGGAAGAGGGTGGGATTGGATTGAGATTGGATTGACGGGGAAAAAGTATTGGTGGATGTGATTTGTCGCCTCGTGCTCGGATCTGGATGC
>CAUJNA010003361.1:823034-868034 GCA_963377175.1 Effrenium voratum
GCCAAATGATAAGACCCGCTTGAAGGACCCCGCTCAGCATTGTATCCATGATCTGCCAAATGATAAGCGCACCCGCTCAAGTGACCCCGCTCAGCACTGCATCCACGCCTCCAAATTCGGCCACTGCGCCGCAATGGATTGCATATTTGGGGGCGTGGCAGTGGTGCCACGCCCGAACAGATAGAAACTTATTTCAGCAACTAGGGCAAGCTGTGCGTGTCGGCCTGCTTTACGGGCGTTGTCACCTTGTTTTTGCTTCAGTCACGCCAGCGGGCCGGGGTGTTGTTTCCTGTCAAATCACGTTTGGGGGGCCCCGGTGTTTCGTGGCTTTGTGTGTGTGTGTCTCGGTGTTGGTGCTCTGTGCGTGCTCTGTCTGGGGGGGGCTGCCGCCCCCCCCAACCCCTCCGCGATTTTTTGACTGCGGTTGCCGCGATCTGCCGCGATTCTTGGACTGCGGCCCGGGGGGGTCCGCTGTTTCTTTTTGTTGAAATGTTTTTTGGAAATTACGCCTGGGGTTCTCGAGGCTTGTTTCTGTTTCAGTCATGCCAGTGGGCCGGGGTGTTGTTTCTTGTGAAATCACGCCTGGGGCCCCGGTTTTCTTCTTGAAATCACGCCTCTGGGCACGCCACCTTGCGGTTTTTTGACCAAATCTGCCGAGAGCCTGTTCGGGATCGTTTTTGCCCTGCATTTGTTGTGTGGGTTCGCGCGTGCGTGTGTGTGCGTGTGTGTGTGTGTGTGTGTGTGTGTGTGTGTGTGTGTGTGTGTGTGTGTGTGTGTGTGTGTGTGTGTGTGTGTGTGTGTGTGTGTGTGTGTGTGTGTGTGTGTGTGTGTGTGTGTGTGTGTGTGTGTGCGCGTGTCTGTTTGTCTATGTGTGCGTGTCTGTATGTCTCGCCGACCAAGCGCGATAGCACCCCCCTGTGTGTGAAAATCACCGGGACCTGCCCAAGCGTGAATATTATTTTATTTTTGTATTTTTTTAGGGACCCCCGGGCATGAATTCAATCAAGAAAACACCGGGCCCCCATGGCGTGATTGCAAACGTGAATTTGAGAAAAAAAAGAAGAAAAAAACGGGACCCCAGGACCTGATTTCCAAGAAAATCACCGGGACGTTCCCAAGCGTGAATTCAAAAGAAAACACCGGGACCCCCGGGTGTGAACTCAAAAAAAATGAAACAACGGGCCCCCTGGGCGTGAATTCAAAAACAACAACACCGGGACCCCCGGGCGTGAATTCAAAAAATAGAAACACCGGGCCCCCCTGGGCGTAAATTCAACAAACACACACCTGGACCCCCGGGCGTGATTTCAAAATATGTGATTCCAAAAAGAAACAAATCCCACTCGGCCTGGCTAGAAAATCGTCACAACTTACTTGACCCATCTCTCGGGAGTTCGAGTCATTCAGGCATTCAGTGATGTATGAGCTTGTTTTGTAATTATATATATATATGGTTAGCTCGTCCGAAAGGCAAAGAGCCCCTGATCGCCATGACCGTTATTCTTAGATGGATCTTGATACGGAAGAGCACATGTTTCTTCGGCAATCGTAGGTCCGGGGCGTAAACCGAGTTCAGAACTGCCTTTGGACCACGTTTGCAGACTTGGAAATCCTGATGCACGAAGCTGAAGCGCACCCTACCCCTGTCCTCAAATCCCTCACACGCAGGCTTTTGTTTCTCATCTTGTGTTTGTTGTGGGAATCTGGGGTTGCTCCGAGTTAGATTCCCTATGTCAAGCCCAATACCAGCCTCCTAACATCAGGGCCTGCATATACTCCTCAAATGCATGGCAACGCATGGCCAACATTGGTTTTGAAGATCCCCACCCCATACGAATTGTAGAGGCCCATGAGACTGAGGGAAGCTTCCTTCCAGGCGAAGAAGGATGCTGCCTTTCCGCTCTCCGCCACTTGGCAGTAAGCCAGTTCGCCACATTTGAGCCTTCAGCGTCCGCAAGAAGATGTTCAAGGCCGAGGGGTGTGTCTCAAAATATCTCAAAATACGAGACCCCCAAATGGTTGGCGTGGCTTGGTTTCCCTTTAAAACACCCCAGAAAAGGGTCGTCAAAACCAAGCGTTAGCTCCCATCCTTTACAGGACCCAAGGCTCAGCATGCGGACACATCCAACGGTTGAGCCATGCTTTCCCAACTTAATTTTAGCGGTTGATTCCCCATTCTTTTCAACCATCGTTCTTTTCAAACACCGACTGTTTCCCCTTGGTTTTTGATGGTTTCCTGAAAAGAAGGATCCCTGGAAAGAATGGGGAAGGTACCCCTAGATTAATGGCACTCACAAAGCCCCCACATCCTGAGAAAAAGAAAAAACAAAGCCTCCCCGGCCGCAATGCTAGGTACTCAGTACGAGCCCCCTTTTTTACTGGACTGCTTTGAGTCAGTTTTGAGCACAGCACGTCAAAAGCTGCAGGATGCCGTCTTCAATGTGAGCCAATCCGAGCCATTTTCAACCCATCACAGCACTCACCAGCAAGCATTGGACAAGCGTGCATTTGTTGTTGACCAGCAACACAACCGCAGCTACGACCAAGACAGACTGCAACTGCAAGTGGAGAAGGCACTGCAACTACCCGAAGACCATGACTTGACATGAACCAAAAGTGTAAGGGCAAATTCTCGAAGAGTTGGCTTTGCAGATTTGCTGCGATTCTTTGTGCCGCTTCCACAATCGCCACTTCTTCGGTGCATTTTGCTTAGATGTCAGAACTTTAACGTTTTGCCCACGAATGGGTTTTCCATTAAACCACAGTTAAACCTTTAGCAGGGGAGCAGAAAGCAGCCGAGTACTAATACAGCTGCCTCGCTTTCCTAGGAGCTGCTGAAGGCCTTCTGCAGCACCGAGCGTTTGGTACAGAAGGCAAGCGCAGAAAGTCTGAGGCAAAAACGCCGTCCAGCACCGGCTTTGCCCTCTTTCGGTTTTTGAAGGGCCGCCGAAAGCATCCCCCTGTTTTACCACGTGCCCATTTGGGAACATGTAGTGTATGACCGACACTACGGCGATTTGCGTTTGAGTTAGTACCAACAGCATGTTTTTGACACTACGGCGATTTGCGTTTGAGTTAGTAACTAAAAACCTATTTTTACAAGACCAGTGGTAGCGTCAATGCATATTGCGCAGTGCGATGTGCTGCGTGGGAGGTTTGGAGCTGGGTGTCCGCCGAGTGCCTGCATGACTCTGCGTGGTTGCCATGGTTTTCGTTGTCATTTGTGCGTGTCTATGCGTTAGCATCTTTGTCATTGTGTTGGCTCAATCGTTGCGTGTATGGCTTTGGAGTTGTCGAGACGTTGCATGTGTGTCTTGGTGTTTGTCGGATCGTTGCGTGGCTGTTTTTGTGTTTATCGAGACGTTGTATGTGTGTCTTGGTGTTTGTCGAGTCGTTGCGTGGCTGTTTTGATGTTTATCGAGACGTTGTATGTGTGTTTTGGTGTTTGTTGAGTCGTTGCGTGTCTGCTTTGGTGTTTGCCGGGTCGTTGTGTTTCTGTGTCTTTGTTTGTGTCTCTTTGCCACTGTGTCTCTGGGTTTCAGTGTTTGTTTCTGCGTATCTACGCCTTTTGTTTGTGTCTTCCCGTGTCTCTGTGTTTTTGTGACTCTATGGCTCTCTCACTCTCTGCCTATCTGTTGTGTGTCTCTGTGTCTTTGTGCCTCTGTGTCCTTGTTTGTGCCTGTATTTGTCTCAGTTGTTTGAGTGGCACCCTTTTTCCCTTTTTGTTTGGTGGCTGCTTCACCAAAAGATGGTCTTCCCCGAAGAGGGTTCCCTTTTTTCCCAGGGCCAGAGTTGTGTGATGTGCTGCGACTGGTGGCACTCGGTTTGGCTGGTGCGACTTCGCAGGTCCACAAGAGAACCGGCCTCACTGTGGAGGAGCTGGCGGAAGTTCCCACCCCACCCTCTGGCATTCCCCACCTCTCCGGTGATCAAAGAATCATAGGCTTCCATGTTTCTGTTTTTCTGTTTTTTTTTGTGTTTCCCGGTTGGCGTTAAAGGGAATCGATTTCGCCACTGGAAATATGTTCTCATTTTTTGCAGAGGACGAATCGTTTTGAGGTCCACTCCACACCACTCCACACCACTCCGCTCCGCTATACTCCACTCCACTCCACTCCACTCCACCCCGCTCCGCTCCACTCCACCACTCCCTCCAGACTATGTCACAGTAGCAATGACCTTTCGGGCCCCTAGCGCTGCCAAATTGCCAGCCAATGTAGGACACCTACATGAGCGTGTTTTGGTTGGCTTCAAAGGGAGTTTAGGGGGTGACCCTCCCTCTCTTGGCATGGGTGTGTCCCTTTCTAAACTGAGGGTGCACTTTGTTGATGAATCTAGGGGTTGATTCCCCATTCTTTTCGACCATCGTTCTGTTTTTTCCCAGGGGTTTTGATGGTTTCCTAAAAAGAAGGATCCCTGGAAAGAATGGGGAAGAATGAAAGGGAAACCAACCATAAACCCAGCACCGGGGCTCCCAATCTTTACATCCACTTCCACGCTCCGGGGAGGAGTTGCAGCAGCTGCAGGGGCTGCAGCCGGAGAAGTTGCAGGCGCATTTTTTTTTTCTTTATTGGGGACACATCAAGGTGGACACCTAGGTGGCTGGGGATTTTAGGTCCACCACCTTGGTGGTTCCCGGAATCGAAATACGTAGCCAATTGAGTGTTTCCTGTCAGTTGCGTCGAGGATTTGATTCCTCAATCAACCAACAATCCTCGATGTGGTTGTTGATCTGCTTAGTTGCCCAAAGCCAAAGCCGACCTTTCAACGTTTTGGTTTCCCTGGCTTGGTCCATATGTAGTCAAGGTTCCAAAAGGTCCTTTGGGCAAGTGAGTATGGCTTGCGTTGACGGATAGTCTTCATTCCATTGTGTTTGTTCCCCCTTCGACAAGTCTTGGATAACGTCTAGTGAGACTTGGAGAGAAATAGAGTATGTGCTAGATCACTTCGTCTGCATGCTGTGCCATTCTAAATCTGTATTGTTGGGATTTGAGATTTAATTTGGCACAACTCTTCAAGCAAATGGACGGTATCGTAGTTACTAAAAGTACAGATTAATGATTATGACATAACTATGTTAAAGCATCAAGGCAACAAAAAAACGATGGCAAATGATAGATAGAAAGGAAGCAGGCTGTCCCTTCGTGTGTGCTCCAGAGAGCAGAGATTCCTTTGCGGATCTATGATTGCTTGACAAACATGTCATTTTGGTTTTCTACAGTTCGGCATTATGACGCGACATTACCTGCAACACAAGCCGCTCTTTTTGAGGGAAGCTGCGGTGGGTTTGTTTCTGAAGGATTCAACAACACACCCAGATTGGCTTGTTGCCGGGTGACTAGCTGGTTGAAAGGGGGATGCGTTACGTCTTGGTGGAGATCCCTTTCAAATTTCCCATAGGAGAAATGGCTGCCCGACGACTAAAGCAGAGAACTTAGGGGCATCGCAAGTTGGCACGAGGACCAGCTTCGGATGAAAGACAAGCACCGTGGCCCACTGAAAACTCCCATCAGAACTTCTAGGCCAAGGCTAATCTTGCCAGCCACGTTCGTTGTGAAGATACTGTGGATGGACGAGATCCATTTCGCACCACCTAAGAACCCTGGAATGATTCGATTCCCCAGGAAATTCCAACCAGCAATGGTTGTCATGGTTTCAAAGTGGTGCAGGGTGTCGTCCATCCACAGTATCAGCATGTTTCGGATGGCAACCGAAAGAGAAAATTGCCACGCCAACCGCGCATCCGCAACCTCCGGAGGCAGAGTTCAAGTTCTTCAAGGTTGAGATGAATAGCGTCTCAGCTGGACATGATCAAATAGGTTTGAATGGGCATGCAGGTATAGATTAATGGAAGGCCAACTAACTTTGGGCAAGTGTTTGCTGCTGTTGCAAAGGGTGCTGCGGGCATGTACCCTTTTGCAGCTTACCATGGAACCCAGCAAAATCTCCTTTGGGGGGTGGCCCTCTTGTGGGTTCCATGTTGATTTGTAGGGTTGTAGGGAGGATCGAGACCCTGGCAATCCGGTTTGGGAACTTGGGCCAGGCGCCCAGGGCTGTTTGTGGCTGCCGTTCTGTGCCGCGGATGGCCGAGTCCAGGGGTGAAACGTTCACTTGGGGGTTTCTCTGAAAGCTCCGAGCGAGGAGCGTGTGGAGGATGCCACTTCCATGGATTCCGTTTTTTTTGTTCTTCTTCTGTTTCCTTTTTTGTTTTTCTCGGACTTTCTGTGGGACCAGGGCCAGGGATCGAGTTCCATTTAAAGCCTCCAATGGCGACGGCTCTGATGTCGCTTGGCTCGATGCTCGCATCCCTGCGAAACGTTTCTCACCTCGATGGCCTAAAGAGGCGCGAAAGTTGAAGGGCAGACATGTGGCTGTGGGTGTCAAAACCGTTTTGGGATCCCATTTTGGTTGGAAGGTGAGAATTCACCACCCACGTTTAGGCGGTATTTGGGTGGGGATTGGGATGTTCACTGTACGGGCTGTTGACCCATGGCCATGTATCGATCAAGGGAGAACACGGGATACTTCCCCCTCGCCGCGGTTTCGAAAGCACAAAGAAACCACTTGAAGCGCCTGCGAGTATGGCTCAATCAATTATGCTTCTGGTGCAATCCCATATGCGGAGGCTTTAAACAGTGCTTGCATTTGTTTGGTAGTTTCGTCCTTCCCTTATGATGTGTACCAACCGGGTTACCAACCTGGGGCTCGTTTTGAAGAAAGGTCGTGCCTAGGCGCCATCTCTTTCGATGAGTTCGCCACGTACCTGGCAAGGACGGCTGAAGGGGGGGGTGTTTTTCAGTGGGTCTCCGGTTCAAGGCCTCACTAGACTCTACTAGACTGATCAAGTGGGTGGAAGGTTGAGGCACGGATTTGGATGGTGCTTGGAGAAGGCTATGATCCATGGGCTCAAGTCACATCAAACGGTTTGTGGACCCAATGGGCGGGTTCGACTGCGGCAAAGCTGGTTGCACAACCCTTAGGCTTCTCTACACCGTATCCATGCAAACAGGACTCTTTGTAGTTTGTTCCTTGACCAGCAACGCTTTATTTACGTCTACTTGGTTTCGCCATTTGAATGTATTTACTTCTGCTTGGTTTCGCCATGTGTATGTGTTTGGTCTTTGATTGCCATGTTTAGTATCTTCTCAGTGCATGGTTCTTGCAGTGAGTGCCAAAGCATTTTGTGCTGGGTAGGCCAACGGAGTGCGACTCTGAAAGGAACACCCCATACCCACCATGCTCGCGTCCAGAAGGGATGACTTGTGCATTCCTGGGAACAAAAGATGGCTCTGCTTTCAGGAAAATGTGTCAAGTTCATGGTGCCGGGCCAAATCGAGGATTTGCAGAAAGAAGGGTCCATTGGTTTTGGTTGTTTGCCCTGCAGGTTAGGAACCTCTTTTGGGACCATATTCTGGCTTCCCTGTCAGGTCTCCGGTACCACTGAACCACTGGAAGTCTTATTTTTTGACTGGAACCTGCCGCCATACTCTCCACAAGCTGACGCAGTTTTCCCGAAAGGGGAGCGAAGGGTTCTAGCCCCAAAGGCTTTTCTTGCTTTACAGCACATCTCAATGTTGGCTGCGCAGCGCATCTCAACATAGCCTTGCACAGCTCTGCTATTGCACAGCCTTGCCTGCATAGCGCTTTGGGACATTCAACTTCTGCTAATCCCTTGGGCACTGTCACACACTTCCATGCAGGTTGGTGCCATCATGTTCCATTGCATGACGCAGCTACACCAATCTCGCAGAGCTGCAGGGCCGGACCTGCGCCCCAGAAGCTTGGACATTTTCTGGAAAGGTGCTCTGTGCAGGGGACAATTGGCGCTCCATTTTCTGGGTGATTTGGCGCTTTCCTCCCAGCCTTCACGCAGGATTCATCAACGGGCTTGCGGTTTCAGTGAAGCGGGCGGCAAGTCCCAGGACCGCGGGGCTCCATGGAGTCTTTCTGGAGCTGGTCCCCCAGATAAAAACTGTTCCTTCTTTTTTAGGGGGCCCCCTGCTCGTTTTCGGAAAACCCTGGGAGACAAACAACAAAGTCCTATATTCTCTATGTGGAGAGAGAAGGAGAGACAGGGAAGGAGACAGCCAGGGAGTGGTGACACTTGAGTGGCGGTGCATTTGCTTTTTCCAGACCTGTGTTCTGCTGCTTTTGGTTTGAGGGCATGAAGGGATTCCTATCACAGTGCCAGGTTGGGAGAGATATCGTTTGGTCCTGTTTGACTTCGCTTGGGTGGTTTTTGCCAAGCACGTTTACTAGCAAGCCATGGTTTAGTATTGGCCTGTTCCAAAAGTAGTATTCCCGGATTTGGGAGTCTCAAACATACATTGATTATTGGGGGGACCTTTATTGTTAGGAAGAAGGGATGAGTCATCAGATTTTGGTGTTTGCATGCTGGCATCTATGTGAATCCATTTTCTGAGCTGCGCAATCGCCCTCAAGGAGCCGGACATGCTGAGATTGGAGGCCGGGTTTCATGCAAACATGAGGATGAGTTGGATGAGGACAGGGGACAACGTTGATGGGGTTGCTCAGAGCCAGAGGCCAGAAGGTGCAACAAAAACTAGCGATCTTTTGCGGCCAAGGGAAAGGCCTGGTAGATCCTTTCAAAGGATTTTATGTAGATGTTGTTGTCTTTGGTTTGGTGTTGTTGTTTTTTTTGCTGACCTCGCAACCTTTGCGCCAGTTGGAAAGAAGCAGCAAGCTGCAGAGTCAAGCAGCGCGCTGAGTCAGAAAATCGGACTCGATCATCGCCTTTGGAGGACCGGATCAAAGCTCCTGGGCTCGGAGAGCAAACTTTGAGTGCTGGAGAAAGGCATCGAGCCTCCAACACCAGCGTGCAATTTTGGCTGCTCGTGCACAGAGGTCGGTTTTCGTTACGAGGGGGGGGGGGGGGAGGTCAGCAGGCCTGAAACGGAAAGACCTAGCTATGCAACCTGTGGCCATACGTAAACGCCAACGTGTGTTTGGGGAATGTCCAGCCTTTTCAACCTCCAGCTCTACTACATGCAGAGCATAACTCCAACTCTACCACACTGCGGCAATCTTCGGAACGAACACTTTCCTACAACGCGCTGGTGAGAATAAACGAACCTGCTTGCAACTAGTCCAGGATACACGAGTGCTTGTTTGTGTATATATGTAACAAACTATACATATGAGTATCCGGCAAAACCATCTGTAGTCTTTGGTAGAATTCGGGGCGCCTTGGGTTAGCAAAACCAGCAACAGCCCGCAAAACCCATAGGGCCTTTGCAACCTCACAGCACTGAAAACCGACCCAACTTCTTCTTAGCATTGAAATTTGTAAACTGGTTCGTCCTTCTCCAGATGTGTCCTGTCCTTTTCCGTTCTCCATATTGTTTTTGGAGCTTCCCCTAAAAAGCAGGAGTTTCAGGCTACAAGGTGAGGAGCAGAATCCCGGGGTGACCCCCCAAGGAATCAGAAACCAGGAGTTGTGTGCTGAGTGTTGGGTGTGCAGTTGTTGTTTTCCACCCAAAGCTGGGAGCACAGGACAATGGCAGGACGCATTTGCCAGGCTCAGTGTGTTGCCAATGTCTGGGAGTTTCGGAGATGCGCAAATCAATAACGTTTCCACAATCATGCCCAATGTCCAGGAGTTTTGAGTGTCTTCGGAATGTGCGTTAAGCATTCCTGAGATGGGAAGATGCAGGGACGGAATTTGCGTGCCGCTCATATATAATATATACACATGAAAAGCTGACTCAGCTGAGCCATCCCGTCCAAGATGTGAGCCTGAAGAGAATTCGTGCCGAGGTCGCGATGTTGGAGAAGCAGGCGCCATACCTGGCTTCTCGAAAGTGATTTCTGAACAAATTTTGGTTTGGTCATTCCCTTTACCAACATGCAGGGAATTGTTCTATCTACTTCATCCTAGCGCACATGCAGCTTGCGAAGGATTTCAGAAGGGACACGGGACACCCTCTACGAAGCGGGGCATTTGCTTTTGTCATCCGGGGTTCCAATGCTGCGTTTGCGGAGCCATTGCCAAACAGGCAAACACCATGAGGCCAAGCGGAGGGGCACATGGCAAAAGTAAAGACGCTGTTGTGGCCAAAAGAGGGAATCAACATGACGCCAATGTTTGGAGGGTCGCCGCTTCCTCGTGTTGGCGAAGTAACCCATGCGCAAAGCCAGGTGGCTTCGATTTCGGAGCGCTTCAACATAACGGCGGAGCAGGCGGCAGCGAGTGGGCCAATGTCAGATGTTTGTTCGACCTGCAGAGCCGACAGTCAGAAGCTCACATGAGTACTTCCATTTGCTTGCGAAGATTTCTTATTTTCCCCCGTTGGTTTTGAAGGGAATCTATCACTACTGAAAATATGTTCTTTTCCAGTGGGCTCGAGCAAATGGAAGAGTACACTTCAACATCTCCCTCGCCCCGTGTCGCATAGATTGAACCTGATTCAACAAAACGAGAGCGCAAAGGTCGATGTTTGTGCAACAAACGTCTGCGAAGCCCGGTGAAGCCACTCCGCGAAGCCTTGCGAAGCAAACCTTTCCACGAATGCTGGTCTCGCAGAGCCCCCCAGCAGTGTAAAAGCCCTGAACCACAAGACACCTATGCTCATTAGGGCCTAGGCCGCATGTCCGCAGAGAGACTGAACAACTCTTTACTTTACATTCCCCCAATTTTGAGCCCGAACTGCAGGCCCCAAGACCTTCGCGGTGCACCCGGCGGTGCAACGTAGAGGGATTTTGTGGAGAGCGATAGCGTGGTTGCTTGCGCACCGAGTGGTGCAGCTTTCGGGGCTTTGCAGTGAGGGATCCCCTCAGAGTCGAACTCTCGTTCGACCTGCATCGAACTCTCGTTCCCCGGCTGGTGCGAAAATGGCGACGGCTTCCATGACGGCAGCGGCGGAGGCTTTTCGCGGTACGCGGTACGCTGTCTGACAGTGACTTCCGCCAAGCCATTGCCGGCGCGGAAGTTGGAGCAGGTGGAAGAGAATGCGCCTTACCTTACCCGGAGGATTTGCATGACGTGACCAGCGTGGAAGATGCGGCCACTGAGGCCTAATCCACCATTGTCAATCCGGATTCCTTTGTGCTCAAGACCAAGCCCAGAACCGCGCCGCCGGCCACCTCAGCCGGCGCTGGCGCCGGCTTTCGTGGGAGACCCAGCGCATGACAAGGGCTTGGTCCCTGGAAAGATGTCCTGATTCTCAGCGACGTGTTGCGAGATTGCGTTCGCCTGGAATGTGGTTTTGCAGTATCAGGCGGAGCTGCGCAAGCAGGCCTGCAAGGCGTGCGCGATGGGAGCACCCCTTTTGTCCCTGCACTTACAGGTGTTGAAGGGGGATGAACGCACAAATCCCGCGCAAACATAGAGGGATTTTGCGGAGAGCGCTATTGTTGTTGCTGAGTCTAGGTTGCGCACCCAGCGATGCAGCTGTAGGAGTTTGACCATGAGCTGCTTCCAAAACTCGTAGGCCAGCAGTCTTTCAACACTTGTTCGCTTGATGTTAGACATGGACCACTTCAAGAAAGACATGACCATTGAGGTAGGAGTTGTGTTGACGTCAGCCCAGAGGTCAGGTTCCAGAGCCTCCTGCCTGGTAGACTGACTCTGAAAAATGCTTTGCCTGGAAAAGCCGAGCTTTGATTCTGCTGGAATCATGCCTGGCCAGAGTAGCCGGTGCTCGTCTTCAGCAGTTGCTCTTTTATCCTTAGTGGCTTGCTCTTGGCACAAGTGACTGCTTCAAACAAGTTTTCTCTGATGAATAGGGTGCATAAAAAACAAAATGTGGCAACCTCCAACTAGCGGCGGTTGCATGAGTCCGAAGTTTCTTGTTGCTGTTAGTGCGGAAGATCTGTTGCATCACATCCCGGGTTGCCCAATGCACTTGAGAGGATGGCACCAGGAACACGGCCAGCGACTTGCCATTTCCAAGTCGGAGAACGCCTTAGTGCAGCAGGGGTTGGGAACAACTACCCCTAGGTGCAAATACCCCTTTGGGCGCAACGCAAACTTGTTATCTGCGGAACAAGTGCTTTTTGAGAACGAATCTTCTTGTTCCTCCTCCTCATCATTGTTGCCATGCCGACTCATGGCAGCACAGGTGATGGCTTCTCCAAGCTAGGAACTTTGGAGCTGCGCTGAACCAGAAACATATACTTGTCAAACATCGTGTTTTGAATTGACGACGCGTCTCCACTTTCAGCTGGTAGCCAAATGCCTGCAGAGGCCTCCCGTCAGAATCAAAAATGCGGAACCCTTTATGCAAGGGCTGATTTCTCAGACGACTCTTATTCGGCTCTATTTCCTTGGGGGGTCCCCTCCAGGGGGGGCTGGACAACAAACCCATGATTAACGCAGGGTCCGCAGGGTTGGTTGGACTTGCTTGTGACTTTTGCGCGCACGTGCTCGAACGCGCCGCAGTGAGGGATCTTCTCAGGCTCAAGTGATCAGAGTTTTGCTTGTAGCGCTTGGAGCGGCGTAGGCTGGAACAGTGTGCCTGCGCAGTCCGCGTAGGCCGCGTAGGCTTTTTTGCTTAGGAACTGCCTCCGCGTAGGCTGAAACCTGTAAACATGCATCTCGCGTAGGCTGGCGTAGGCTTCCGCGGAGTTCCCCTTTTGGTGTACCCAAAAACTCTGCTCAAGTGAGGGACCCCCACTTTTTGCCTTCCTCCGCGTTCGGCTCGTCCCCTGGCATGCGTTTGTTGCCCAAGGGTCCCAATGTATATCTCTTGTTGTAGGGTTTAGTTGAAAAGCTGCGCTGCTTTGAGTCACTTGAAGTTATGCCAACCTCTGAAGCCCTTCTCTGGTGGAGCGCCCCTTTTGTTCTTGGGGGGGTTTTGTTGTTGAGGGGACGAGAGGCACCGACAAATTCTCTACCAAGAGAGCCCCTACGACCAACTCACCAGCTGTTTGCACAACGGTGTTGCATCAAGGGTGCGCTGGCAAAACTGTATTGCCTCCCTTCCTCGAGAGTTGTTTGTTGTTACAAGTCTTTGATCTGACCCTGCTAATGTATGAAAAAAGCCGCCAAAGGGTTTCCTAAGTAGGGCATTGATCAACCTTCAGGTGCAGACCAAGCAGGCCGCACTTGCCTCAGCTAGCAGTGGTGGGTCAATTTGGATGGCAGCAGCACTGGTTTCAGTGCACTCGCTCTGGTTTCAGTTTGGTTTGCGCATGTTTGGGCTCAATCACCTGCGCAGTGCCATCTATCCTGATCAGTATGGTCCTCCAGCAAATTCCGAAGTTAACATTCTTCCATTCCTGACATTTTGAAGCATAGCGTGCGACCCCCCAAAAAAAGAGAGAGAAAAGGCCGCTTCCAAAAGAAGCCCATGGCCGTTTGGTAGCAGCTAGTCGTTGCGCGCCCGATTCGCTAAGGTCTGGATCCAATCGCCCTTTTTCAGATGACTGAACGCGGCAAAAGTGGCAGTACATCATTGGAATCCGAACTTCGATCAACTAGCTGACTTGCCAGTCTTCATGACTCCATCGTGTATCCATGATTCGGCGTACCCATATATTTCCAGAAACATGCACACTCCAGGAGGTCCGGCAACTGTGTTGTCTCGTGACCGCAGGTCGAAGCCCTGCAGAAGCAGGCAGGGGCAGTGGGACGACCTCCAGCTTCCCAAAAAAAGTCGAGCCGGATCTGTTTGGAGGGTCCCCAGGGTGTGCCCAGCCCGGGGAAAAGTACCCAAGGTATTGACTTGGATTTGGAGAAACCGAGAAACCCCTCAGCGCCTCAAGGCTTCCACTTGGGTCCTAAGTTCTTACGGCCAAGGTGGGAGAGTTGATATGCCCCTGTGGGATTGTTGTAATATGGTCAGCTGCTTGACGACTCATTTTGTCAACATAGGTCGTCTTTGCTTCTCAAGGGACAAAGTTGCCCTTTGGATTCACCCAGCTGTCAACTTCAATGAAGACTGCACTGCATTCAGAGGTTTGTTGCAGCGCATTCGTTTAATCTAAGGTTCCCGCTCCGTGCTGCCTCAGGAATCCACCAAAACAGTGAGGTGGCACCTTTGTTTGAAAAGTAGGCGAGCACGCTTTTGCAACGGTGCAATTTGCAGAAGCATCGTACTTTCCCAAGGTGTTCTATCTCAGTATGTTCTGTTCAGGTCGAGCTTTCCAGAGATGGGACACGAAACCTTAGTGTACCTTGTACGTAGCGAAAGCAAGATCCTTGATGAATAATGGTTGTCGCACCCTGATTCTCAATATCAATGAAGGCGTGCTATCTCTGGCAGGTACGTTGAACAATGAGAACATGAAGGCATAATGACCACCAAACAGTAGTGCCAGAGAATGACTGGGTGTTGCTCATTACAAGCCTCGTGTGGGGCCCGGGCTAAGTGTCATTCTGCCAGCTGTTTTTGTTTGTTTGTTTTTGTTTTTTCTCTTGCTTCACCTTCGGTCGTTCTCTCGTCTTCACACGTTTTGTTCCAGGAGAGTTTGCATTCCTGGATTGCCATCGCAACAGGCACAAAGCAGACATCCCTGATTACTGCTCGACCTACCTCCTTGTGGCCTGCCTCCGGGTATTATTTGCTGATAGTTGTTTGGTCTACTGTCACCAGCTGGACAAGGTTGTTGTTACTTGGATGGATAATCGGGTATTTTCCGGGGCACACACACACATACAGGCACACACGATAGCAAGAGACTTTGAAAGAATACTGGTGTTTGAATCATGAACAAGAGGAGCTACCATCACTACCACATGTTCATTGAGGTTCATGTGCTTCAGTCTCCGCATTTCTTTGCTCCAAGCTTCGAAGCTCCACGTTGCCCAAGTTAGCCCCCTCGCATCCCGGACGGAAAAAGAATGGGCCCTCGAAAGACCCCGAACCCAAGCCTCAGAAACCCCAAAGCGAATTGACCGGTGGAGCTTCTGATACTCTCCCTTGGTCCATTTTTTGGTCCCCAACGGTTAAGCTTTTACTTCCAGGCCCTGGCAGGCGAGGTAGAGTATGAAACTCCCAGTCGGGAGCAAGGAGTTCTTCACGAGAGCTGCTAAACTTCAGCATCAGTTTGCAACAAAGTTGTGAGTGTGTTGCTTCGGAGAAATCGTACTGCTTTGCCCCCGAATCTCCCCTTAAAAACCAAACTGGTTTGGCACCCTTCAAGCATGCTACAGATGGCAACGTTGTGGCACTTCAGCTTTCTGCTCCCAGATTCATTCAATGCAGGTGTTGTTTCAAGACTTGAAAGCTGAATCTGGGAGTTGTTTTTTTTGTTGTGTGTGTGTGTGTGTTTGACTTGTTTCAAGAGTTGCTTGTAAGAGTCGGTGCGTGCCTCTTGCTTTCCTTGTCCATCTCCATCGGTTCAATGTGAATCCGGCCGTTCTGGCTGCGATGTTTGCATCGACCGTACGCAAGGTTGCGGCCGTTATAGAGAGACTGGACTCTGAGCTGCCAAAGGCGCGAGCATCCTGCTGCCTGGGTTTACCTGTCAGCAAAGGTAAAACCAACCAAATGGGTATGAGCCAAAATTAAACTACCAGGGGAACGCCGGCTTTAGAGCATTGGTTCCATTTGCCAGGGTTCCATTTTTGGTACCCGGTTTTGACCCACAGCCAAATGGGTTTACCGAAAACCCTTGGTATTACAAGCTGTCGGCAGCAACTGTGATTCGCCGTACGTTTGGGATCACCGCGGGGTAGTCTTGTTTGGAGTTGGTAGTTCTTGTTTTTTTTGGGAGGATCCCCTGAAAAAAAGAGACACCCATTGGGTTGGGGCTTTCAGTAGTAGTCGAGGGCCACGCCCAGCAATAAATTGCTTTCATACATACCCCCCACCCTACATTTTTTTTCATCTTCCATCTTCTACCCTTATTTGTTTTCATCATTTTTCTACATTCCTTTCTGTCCATCTCATCCGTTTTTTTATCATCATTTTTCCAAAATTTTCGCCATCCTTTTCTCCTTTCTCCTCGCCTCATTCATTTCACCAACTACCCTCCAAAATGTCATTTCCTCAATCTCCTCACCTCATCCATTTCAAAAAAATAAAGTTTGCAAAATATATTGCAAAAAATATTTGTCATCAAAAAAATATTCGAACTGTCTAAAAACGATTTGTCCATTTCCCGGACAAGAAATAGAACAGCAACAACATCACTCTCCTCCTTCGTTTCATCACTTTTATCATATATTTTTTTGGGGCGTGGTGTCCCTTGTAGGATTTTATCTTCAATATATAAAACGCTATACTGACATTATAATTATAACATATAAGGGTATAAATGTTATTATTATAGTATGATTAATAATTATGGGTTACATTTATAGTCAGGAAAAATGTCTTCAAATATGTAATCTACATATTTATCAATATCGCCAATGTCTATATATTTGATATTGTCTTTTCCTATTATTGAATAAATATATTCCCAGAAAAACAAATTAACTAGTAGCCATACTTGATATTTAGTGTTGTAGTAAGACCATACATGATATTTAGTTATTCTAAATTCATTCAAGACCTCGTTTATTTTATCTTTACTTAATAAATGCCAATCAATCGCATCAAACATGCCTCGAATTTTTTTAACAAATGCTTTATATGGTTTAATTGCGCTTGTCCCTCCAAACCTTTTAATCAAATCTTTATTATTGAAGAACTCATCAATTTCTTTTTCAAATGACTTTCTTGCAATTGTATGGTAAAAACATACAGGACATCGTTTTTGATATCTCATAAAGAATGTCAATTGTAATTGAAACTTTGTATATCCCTTATCCTTATGTTCTTCAACAAGAAACTGTTCAAGGTCTCTTGTTATACAGGATTGACTACAATATACATCATATTCACTTATTTTATTACATAGATTGGCGGGTAATAACTTATACAATGTTATATTAACATCATTCCTTTTAGTTGTACAACATTCGCACTTTGAATAATTAAATAACATTTCCACTGTAATATATATAGTGTTTATTTCTTTAAATACTTTTTTACAAGAAATAAAATTACATATTGAAATATAATTATAACATATAATATTTTACATGTTATTATTATATTATGATTATAATTTCAGTTCAGGATAACTATTTAATTGATATGTTTTACTTCTTTCATACATCATTTTAAAAATAAGATTAATATCTCTCACTGTATTTTTAACATTAAACTTTTCACTTTCAATATGTGATTTAATGATTGTTTTTACATCAAACCCTTCTTTTCTTTGATACTCCAACATCCATAATATGTAGTCAATCATTTCATACTTTTTCTTACTGATTTTCATAAATGCTCTAACATAATCATAAGGTGGTATTTTATACACAGTTAAAAATATCAAAATGTCATCTTCAACATGTCTTTCATTAAACCTTTTAATATCCAAATTACATTCGATTGCTTCTTGGTAATATCTCCAATTTCTACAAATTTTACATAAATTTTCTTTACCCAAAGAATAATCAATAATACTATTAACTATTCCATTAGGTAAATTCAATTTATATAATTCCATATTTTCTTTTTTAAAGTGGCAACAATCGTAGCATTTCTTATTGATATAATTATTGATTTCGGTGTCCATCATTTCTATTATAATATATATAGTTTTTATTTCTTTAAATACTTTTTTACAAGAAATAAAATTAAATATTGAAATATAATTATAACATATAATATTTTACATGTTATTATTATAGTATGATTATAATTTAAGTTCAGGATAATAAGTTAATTGATGATTATTAAATTGTGTAAATATCTTACGTTTGTCATGCATCAGTTCAAAAATAATATTAATAGTTTTCACGGTATTTTGAACATTAAACTTATTGCTTTCAATATATGATTTAATGTCTTCTTTTAAATCAGACCCCTCTCTTCTACGATGTAACAACATCCATAAAATGTGGTCAATCAGTTCATACCTTTTCTTACTGATTTTGAGAAATGCTCTAACATAACTATAAGGTGGTCTTTGATACACAGTTAGAAATATTATAATGTTGTCTTCAACATTTCTATTATGTCTTCTTTTCAGATTTAAATGACATCTGATTAATTCTTGATTATCTCTCCATTCCTGACAAATTTCACATTCATCTTCTTCACTCAAAGCATAACCGATAATATGATTAACTATTCCATTAGGTAAATTCAATTTATACAATTCCATGTTTTCTTTTTTTAAGTGGCAACAATCATAGCATTTTTTATTGATATAATTATTGATTTCGGTTTCCATCATTTCTATTATAATATATATAGTTTTTATTTCTTTAAATACTTTTTTCCAAGAAATAAATTTATACCTTTAATAACTCATGTCTCAAAAATGCCCTGTCATAATTTTCAATATAATAATATTCCTGTCCTAACTTCTTTTCAATCTTTGCTATTTTGTAGGTTTGTTTAGTCCATACTCCTACTCTCTCCTTTTCATTTGGTCTCCTTTTCCTGAATATCTTAACTTCATTTCCTACATTTAAATCTGGATAAACTCTATTTCTTTTGGCTTTCATACCTAAATTTAAACTCACTTCTAATTGGTGTTTAGGCTTTCTTGCTTCTGACGGTGTTAAGCCGTGCGAAGTGTGCTTTATTCCATTGTTATAAGTTAATATAATCTCGTGTATGTAGTCTGTCCATTGAATAGCCTTTCCTTTTTTCTCATCGTTTTCAACCCTCTTATACAAGCTATCTTTAAACGTCCTTATCGCCCTCTCCGCGAATGCTGGGTGTCCTCTGGTTCTGTGCAACTCTATTTTTTCACCCTTCAAAAAATCTATAACACTTTGATTATTATAAGCTCCTTCATCGTCAATATAAATTAGTTTGGGCTTTCCATCCATTTTTTTAATACATTCCATCAGTCCTGCTAAAATGTCCGCTGGCTGTTTTGACATAAGCGGGACAACAACCATATACTTAGAAAATATGTCAATACACATCATGCCAACTTTCATTTTTTGTTTAGGGATATCATTAATGAAAAATAAATCAATTTGAAACTCATAATATGCGTTAGGAGCTACAAATGAATTCTGTCCTCTTGGCTTGGCTTTCTGTTCTACATTCTTCCTAAAAAACTCATTAATATCGTTTATAGTTATTGTTTTATCCTTTTGTCTTGCTTCTTGTAAAGTGCGGTTCTTTGACCCGAAGCCTCCCTTATCATAATTAACATTATTAATAATATCTTGCTTAGATGCCATATAAAATAAGATAGATATTATTTTTCCCGGCGATTACAGTTTAAACAGTAAGATATACAGTTTTCCTTATGATGGGCATAATCGTTGTTTATTCTTTGGGCTGTCATATTGCTATTTATTACTCCATTATTTATTTCTATGTCAAAATCTGAACTGCATTTATTACATCTGGTATTAAGCCTGTCAAATAACCATTTGACATCAATATATTGTTTGTTGTCTATCTCTCTCTCTGCTTTCATGTCTTGTAATTTATATTGTTTAATCTTATGTTCTAAATATCTGGTTACTTGTGCTTCATTTAAATCAGTATCATCTACGTCTGCTTTGAAAAACTTGACTTTATTGATATCTCTGCATCTCGTGAGGGCTGTCCAAATCCACTCACGGCTGACCAAATGTGATTTATCCCATTCGTGTATAGTAATGCTTTTATCTAGAGAAGCCCCTTGAGACGAATGACATGTAGCACAATACGCATGTATAAAGTGCTTGTCTAAAGTCGTGGTGTTTGTCATGAATATAGTTTTACTTTTGATATCTTGGATTTCTACTTTCCAATCATCAATACTAATAATTTCATAAGTAATATTTACATTAAACACCTGCCCCATTTCCTTTTTATAAACTCTGCATATCACATGCTCTCCAATTTCATATTTATCTGTCTTTCCTAAATTATTTCTTACGGTCTTGCTTACCCATTTGCACCTAGCATTAGTATAGGCTATGTTATGCTCTCCTTCCATGATGTCGCTTGTAGTTTCAAAATGTTTATTTACTATTTCCTTAATGGGCAGTTTATTTTTCCAAATGTCATTATATATATCATTCAATTTAATTTTATCTTCTTCTGTCTTAAGTCTCTTAGATATCTTAAGATAAATCTTATATTTAAATATTTGATTAAGACAGTTGTTTAAATATGTCTCGTGGTGCTGGATGTTAGTTAAATCAGCTATAGGTTTCAACTGCTTCCCGTCAGCAGTTCCTATAATTATCTTCTCTGGGTACGTATCCTTAAACTCCCTAACTCTGTTCAAAATATAATTGCCCGCCATACCTAGCTCATCAAACACAATACAATTATAATCAGAATGGTCAAATGTCGGTAGTCTTTCTCCAGCTTCTATTGGAATACTGAAAAACTTGTTTAATGTTACGGCGTCGGCTTCGGTTTCTTGCTTCTGCTTGTTATTAGAACATACGAATAACACATTATAACCTAGATTTTTCATATATTCGCCTATATAACTCTTGCCACTTCCAGCCAGTTTTGCTTTTAGTAAAACCGGATGACACGACACAATTTGCTCACAAATGCTTTTGGTGTCGTATTCGTCTTTAACACGAATTTTTACATTATTGTAAGTCGGAATTTCTGATAACTCATTAACCTTAATTTTGTATATATCGCTCGGTGGTGATACTTGTTTATTATCTTCAGCTCTCCATCCTCCCCTTTTGGTTGAAAACTTAATCAATGTTTTGGCCTTGTCAATATTTTTCCTATCAATAATGAAGGCATCGGTTTTAACACTATGCACATTGATATTGTTGTTTTTCAATGTTTTATAATCTTTATGCATTTTAAAATTATGTCGTTGCATGAGTAGCTCTTTAATATACCTAAAGCCATTGGTTAAGTCTTGTTTATGTGTCGTTGTCAATGTGTAATATTTGACTTCTGATTCTTTCTCAACGTTTTTGATATCGTATTTTTTACCATCTATAATTTTATAACATTCACGACAATGATTGTGATAATACATATTATTTTTCCAAAATTTATATGTACCGTCATCAGAATTCCGGTACCTATCATCATCATTATCATGAGCCTTAAATTCTAAAACCCATCCCTCGCCTCTTTCCTGTTCTAATTCTTTAATATATTCATCTGTCATCTCTGTCAAAACCTTATCATCATAAAATCCACTAATCTTATTAATTCTTCCCCCATACAGATTTTGATGATACAATGCTTCACTTAATGTATCAAATACTAAACTCTTCTGAGACTTGTTAGTTCCCTTTTCTAACAATCCGATATTTACATTCGAAATCAATTTCTTAACCTTGATGTCTTCGCCTAAATTATTTGATATGTTAGTCTTCCATAGGTTCTCAACTATACTTTTATAATCTACTTCATAAATCGAAGAAGGCTTTTTAAAATATAGAATTTCGACTTCGTCAATAAACTCTTCTAAAAACATGCCATATATTAAATTATATTGTTTATTAAAAAATAATGATGTTTGTTTTCCAGTAAACTTAACTAAGAATAAACATAATTCTCCCATGTTATTAAAATCATGTTTACCATAATCATAAGGCATCCAAATGTCAAATTGTTTAAACACTGGATTTTTTACGATTTTAGTTAAATTATGTGTATATGCCTTGTTCTGGTCAATCTCTATATGTAATTCATTACTATGATAAAAGTAATGAAATTTACCAGCGGGTGCTACTGTCCTGCATCTGTTTAAAATTTCTACATCAATGTCATTATAATAAGATTTATGCAGTGGATTAAATAATGATTTATTGAATTCAAACATCGCTCTTGACATCCTATTATAGGTGTCTTCAGTTTCTACTGTTATACTTGCATTGAAGGCATCAATCAAATTTTGTGTTTTTATCCTGTATGTAATTATTCTTTTCTTAATCTTGAATTGAAACATCAGCTCCGAAATGATACACGCACTAAATTTAATTTTCGGGTCATATCCCGCCTGCTTTGCTTGATAATACATTTTCGCCAAATCATTGTGTGTATATATCATTGTGTATTCGTCCTGTTCGGTGTGTTTTAATATGTCATCCAGCTCTTCAATCATGATGCATTTAATGGGTTCCTCTCTATGATTTAAATAAAAGTCGGTAGAAGCATTAACATTGATATTATACTCTTTCTTTATTCCTAAATTTGATTTCAATTGTTTCAAGTCCTTATTTAATGTATATATATGGTCATTCTTTATTAATGCGTAGAATGTTTTGATATGGTGGTTTCTTTTTGGTGGGTCAAATGTAAAACTCAAATTACCTACAATATCGAAAATTCTGGCGGTGATGGCATACTCTTTAAATACCTTGTTCATGTCTTCTATTGAAGCACCATGGTTTTTGAATTCCTCGTCTGTTTTGTCTATGAGTTTCAAAATACTTTCTCTGGTCATCTTCTTCATGTTCTTGTCTTGTCCGTAAAAATCGTTCAATGTGTTAATCCAACATTCGTTTTTAACATAATGCTTTACCTTAATGGCTTCCTCAAAAGTGCAATATTCTGGGTCGAGTTCTGTTTCCATATATCTATGAAAAATACCAATATTATTTGCGTTTTTTAAGTTCTTCTTTTTAGGGTCATAATCTTTAATATATCCTTCTACCGTGTCGGCATCATAAATGACTACTGCATCTATATAGTGCTTCATTGTCTTGTAATGCCTAGCGATGTCGTCATCTTGCGCCAGTGTTTTAATAACCTTCTTAAAAAGGTTTTTGTCATACAGTCTAAAAATTCTCTTCTTGACTAACTCCTCTATCCATCTTCCAGTCTTCACTCCCGCATGCTTATCATCAAAATGCATGGGATAATATGTCCCGCCTTCAATGTCTTTAAACGATGCTTTTACCTTATGTGTTCCATATCCACTCATAGTAAAAAAACGAAATCCGATTGTGTAATCTCTGGGTTTTGTTTTGTGCCCTCTTGTTATGTTCTCCTGTTTGTTCTTTTTCATTCTTTCGTTTAGTGGTTCTCTCTCTTCATATGTGTTCATAACCTGGTCGTATTTTTGATTTGCCTTGCTCTTTTCGTCCTCTGATTTTGCCTTTATGAAATCATTAACTATCTTCTCCGCTGTTGTGTATTGTGATATTTTCCTGTCGGTGTATAATCCTATAATGTCTCTAACCTTTGCTTTTTGTTGTGTTGATAAATTCCCCTTGTTCCTTTCGAGTTTGCTTTCTAAAGAGTTAATATTTCTTTTTACAGCTTTTGATGTCATAATAATATTTATATTATATATTTTATAGTGTCAATATTTCTTTAAATAAGTTTTTTCTTGAAATGTTATTTAATAATAATTTATAGTATATAATTATATTTTATGTAAAACTTATTTAAAGAAATACTGTGTTAATAATATATTAACAGAATGCCCAGATTATCAAAATATCATGATGTTACTAAGGACTTGAACCCGGATGACTACACAATGGAAGAGATACAAAAACAGATGGCTATATACAACCGCTTGTATTATCTTAAGAACCTACAAAAAGATGGATGGATGGAAAATAAAATTGAACAAAGCAAAAAGGCATATCGTCAGAAAGCCATAAAGGAATACATAGAAAAACAAAATATAGATATTGATGAAATTAAAAACCCTCAAGAACTACTTGACAAGCTCACAAAATGAAATACTTAATAATATTATGTTGTTTAATATTATTAATTATTTAGATTTTTTCTTTTTCAATAATTTAGTTTCCAAATATTCTACGCGATGGATTAGTTTTGATAAAGCATCCCAACTAATACAAGCCATTCTGTCATAACACATCGTTAAGTATTCTCCTGAATCATTTACAATATTATATTTAGGATTTGTGTATTGTTGAACATCTTGAGCAATCCATCCTAATTCAGTCTTTTTAGTTTTTTGATTTTTAACAAATGTTTTAATCTTAATGTTTTTTACCATATTTATAGTGTCATCTTCTACATCTTCAATATTATCTTTCAGTCTCTTATCACTACTTAAATTAAATCCATTGAATGATGAAAATTGTGTATCGTCCAATTGTAAATATTTAGTGCCATCAATATAACTATCAATAGTTGTTGATGCTTCTAATCTTAAAACAGCATCACTATTTAAATGTCTCAAATTGATTTTATGAGCAATTCCAAAAGTCATATCACCGTCAATAGTCCAGTCGCCTCGTAATTCGCTATTACTTCCACTATTCAAAATAATTTTATTATCAGCATATGTTGCAGATAATCCAACAACCAAATTAATAGAGTTTGACGTGTTGCTATTCCTGATTATTAAATCATTTGTATCGACATACATTTCAGCATTATCAATTATTAGTTTTGATGTGTTGCCAAATTGAACATTGCCACTCGGTGAATTTTGTAATAATAAAGTATTTCCTGATACTGACTGAACCTGATTGACTTCAACTTTCTTACCAGAAACCATTGTTAAATCGCCGTTTGTATATACATCACCTAATACATCAACTGGCTTATTGAATATGGTTTTTGATACAGCACCGTCGCACATAAAATATTGGTTAGAAGCATTGGTTATATCTCCGATACTACACGCTACAAAATTAGGATGATGAACATAAAAACCTTGAGTTGCCGATGGGGTGTGTGTTTCTAAATATGGAGTTAATGCATTGTCTAAATTATCAATTTTAGTTTTAATATCTGTTGAAAAATCATTATTTGTAAATAAATTACCTTTCATATAAACAGCACCTTCGAAATATGAAGTTCCGTGTGCTTGAGCAAAATTGTATGAAGTATGAACATTACCATTAATCGTAATTCTTGAAGCATTATTAGGTCTTCCAATAATAACATCTCCCGTATTCCATCCTAGCCATAATCTATAAGGCGTAGCACCTGTTAAACCTTGATACGAGTCCAACTGACAACCTCTTTTAAATTCTAAGCGTTGGTTACTTACAGCATCTTGAATTCTAAAAATTGGATTAGTATTATCTGTTAAACTAAGTATTAATGGAGAGTTTACTGTTTGTGCAGTTGTGATTGTTTTATCTAACTTTTGTAAATCTGCTGATATTAAACTATTAATCGTATTTGAATTTTCTGTTATTAATAAATCTTGTGTAGTGTTGTCTGATATGATTGAAGAAAATGTATTGCTGTAGGCTGTGTTAGTATTGAATAAATTAGTATCGTTTGCATATAATGTTGATACATCTGCTAAAATTGTTGATATTGTGTTTCCGTGTCCTGTTATTAGTGAAGAATTTGAATATATATTATTGAAGTTTGAAGTGATTGTATTATTGAAATTTCCTACTAAGAATGTATTAGAACTAATAGTATTGAAGTTTGATGTTATTGTAGCGTTTAAATTACTGATTAAAAAAGTATTAGAACTAATATTATTAGCATTTGTGTCAAGTTTAATTGTATTTGCTGATATAGTCGGTAGTATTGAAGTTATGGTTAATCCGTGTGCTGTTATATTATTAAGGTTGCTTGTAATTGTTGCGTTTTGATTTACTTGTTCGTCAAACATCGTTGTTGAAGTAGCATTTAATTCAGTAATATCAAGAATATTAGCATCTATCTTATTTTTTTGTGCTAAAATAAGAGCATCTACTTCTTCAATTGTATAACCTCCTCCTAATGCGCCTGCGGTGTCTGATAATTCTTGCTTTGTAGCATAAACACTGCTTAAGGTTGATGGTTCTGTTGAATTTATTAATACTAATTCGCTTGCTATAATTCTGCTTGAGCCATCCAATGATAATGTTGAAAACATAATTATTATATAGTAGGTTATAAAATAATTATATTCTATCTTTTTTTTCCTCTTGAGCCAAATATACCTTTATTTAATGCATTGTATTTTTCTTGCTTCTGTCTCAAATATTCATTTTGCAATAATTGGTAATGCTGTGCTATATTGTGTAGCGGGTTTGGAGGCGGTTGTTGTTGCGATCTTCTTGGGGGTGGTGTGTTCGCTATTATATTATTTGTTACTGGTTGTTGCGGTGGAACGTATTGCTCTTCTTCTTCGCGATATTCTACCTTTTGGGGTTTTGCTATTGGAACTGCTTTTGGTTTGATTGATTTAATTGGTTTAGATTCTAATGGTCCTTGGCAATTGCGTTCGTGGCTGTATCTATATGATTTTAATGTTAAAGTTTTGGCACATTTTGGACAGGTTATTTTCTTTTCATTGCGTGCTTGAGTTTTTGAGTTGTTTTTCAATGGTTCTACTGGTTTCGCTTCTGTTGGTGCTTCTATTGTTGGTTCTGCCTTTGGTGCTTCTTCTTCAATTGGTGGTAATTCATTTACTGGCTCGTCTGCTTCAATTGTATTAGTAATTCCAGGTTCGACTTCTGACATATATAATATATTATATATTTTGTCTATATTATTTATATATTTTGTCTATATGGACAAATTGAGAAATATATTATATTCAATTGTCTAATTGAAATAAAAGTGAGAACTGTATGGGTACCCCGTGAAAATCAATAACTTCGTTTCTGGAGGTTGTAATTTTAAAGTGTAATCTCTTAATATTTTTACCGCCTACATCAATAACATCTGCATATATAGGTGAGGTGTAGTCGCTAATGACTCCGCCTAGTTGTTGGTTAATTTGAACTTTTTTTATTGCTGAACTACTAAAATTATTAGGTGCTGAATATTTGTAGTCGCTTAGTTGAGGTGAGTTAATATATACATTCTGGAAAGGAACTAAATTAAAATATCCACTTAGCCAAGATGACGCAGGTTCATAGGCAATATAATTACTTAATAAATAATTGATAGCTTTTGGTCTTAAGTTGTCATATTCAAACTGTCCTCTGTTCCATTCGCCATTTACATAAGTTTCTAATTCTTCATCTGTAGGTATTTTGATTTTGTAATTTAGAGGGTCATTTAATTTAAGCTCCATCTTTCTCTCGCTTTGTCCATATACTGTTAAGAATAAGTCAGGTACAATATCATTAAATGCCGCGTTTAATTCTGATTGTATTTTAAATGATAATTGATTGCATAATAAATTTCACCGGATACATCAACGGCAGTGCTTCTCAATAATACATTGGAACTATTATACAACATAATATAGAATCTTTCATAAAAACCTTTCTCTGTCGTATAAAACGGAGTGCTGAATGAACACTCCGTCACGAACATTTTTGTTCTTGGCGGAATTTCAAAGTTTTGGTCAAGTTCTATAATAAAGTCGCTGGTAGAATTGCTTTCTGATAATCTGTAAGCACTATCAACATAGATTTTTTTATATGTTAATCTATCACTCATAAATATAATATACAATAGAAATTATAATATAATTATTATTATATGATTGGACGACAATTATTATTAGGTGCTATTGAAGGCAGGACGCCTACACAAATGATGGCAGGTGTAGCAAGTGATAAGGCATATACGGCAGGTAAGGATTTAATAGAAGATGTATTTTTTAACCATAAAAAGAAATTGGAAGACAAAGTAGGAGGTTTCAATAAACATTTTGATAAGCAAAAAATGAAACATAAAACACGTTATGCCGAAGAAATCAATGTTCAAAATAAAAATAAGATTGATGATGTTAAGGGTTTAGACGCCGCGTATTCAAATGTAAATGGAATAACAAGAATAGGCAACACTTTATATATTGGCGGCACTGGCGCTAAAACGGGACTAAATCACAAAGTCAATGATGTAATCGCAGATCTGTTTTTTATTCCTACTCATAATGTTCAATTAAGCGAAAGGTATAAAGACGCAATGGAAGAATTAAGGAAAAATCCAGATGTGAATAGAATTGTTGGTCACAGTTTGGGCAGTTCCGTTGTTCAAGAAATCAACAACAGACACGGAAACAAATATGCTACTACTGTTTATTCATCACCTTTTGTATCAGGAAGTAATCAACAGAAAAACCCGCGACACTTACGATTTAGAAATCGTGGAGATCCTATAGCAATGTTCGATGACGCGGCAATAACTGGAGAAATAGAAAGCAATAATTTATTAGACAAACACAGTTCAATAATTGGACAGGACAAGGTATGACTGAAATTAATCCTACTACGGCAGTTTCAAACGGGTTTAATCCTAATTCAACACCAGAACAATAAATAAATATATATATATATAACTTATATATGAGTATTGATGCTGAGAAATGGGACAACGATATTGAATATGCTTATAAGAAAATGATAGAGCGAGAGAAAAAGAAAGAATACAACATATCAAATAGTAAATATGAATGTAATTGTGGCAAAGAAGTATTGAATAAGGATAAAGAAGAGCACGAAAGCAATGATTTAAATCATTTATACTACAGAAAAGGTAATATTGAAGGACTTATAATAGGCATGTATAGTGAAATTATTAATTATGAAAATGATTATTTAAAATTACATCCAGAAAATAACAAGATACATTATACAGATTATAGTAGAATTGATTATACCGACTTTTTAAAAGAACAAGAAGAAAATAAAATTCCATTAGACGAAGATGATTTAAGTTATTTGTATAAGTATAGAGACGAATTAGAAGATTGTATAAAGCGTATAACTGAACTAACATTATCTCAATAATATTAATAATAATGTTTAGAAATAAAGACAAGCAAAACAAAATTCCATTAGAGAAGAAACTGACAAAAGAACCTACAAAATACGATAAACAATATAAAATTTTAGATTATGATACTTTAAAAGATATAGTTGATACAAAAAATAATTATCTAATAAATACTATAAAAAATACAACTTCAAACAATTCTACTACAATGCTTCCACATAAGAAAAATATAAATAATAAAAAATAAAATCTAAGTTTATCATATATAAGTAATGGATAATATAATTGCAGAAAGTGAAACTACAATGATTAACTCGTTAAATTTTGGACTTCCAGAAACAGCACAATACATCACAGACAGAAGACACGTTAATTATTTTCCATCGGGTAGTAATGTTTATAATCCAAATGCAGGAAACAAAAATATTAGATTTCATATATCAGGAGAAGACAACACATATATTGATTTATCAAGTATTCGTTTATTTGCAAATCTTCAAAACACCGACGGAACACGAAGCCATTTTTTACGACCGTTAGGAAATTTGTCATCCTTCTTCAGTCGTTATAGATGCACAGTAGGCGGACAACAGGTTCAGGATATTATTGAATACAATAGGCGTTGTGAATTGTATAATTCCTTTAAAAGTCAAGATGCTAGAGATATGGACGATTTAGAAGGTAGCGCTAATCCTCGTTGGGATGATGACTGGCGACATACTTATGCTACTGGACTGGCAGAAATGTTAGATGTTAATACACGAACCAATCCCGCTGCCAGCCCTGCGGCAACAACATTTCCAACTACACGAGACCACAACAACTGGGGAGATTTAACAGCACGCTATACTCGCCATTCAGTTTCAGGAATTCCCGGCGCTAATGGTTATATGAGATTAGGACATAAACCAGTATGCGGACTGTTAGAAAGCAATTATTATTTGCCTCTTCGGTATGCTCCACTTGAACTGGAATTTACGATTGTATCAGATGAACATATACCAGTAGTTACGCCTTTTACCGTAACTGATGCCAACACTCAAAATGATGCCAAAGGTTATTATTTCACAACTGGAGACACCAGCACCAAGTGGGAATTAAATAACGTAATCATTAGAGCTGAGGTAATACAATTGGACAACACGGTCAACAATAATATAGTGAAACATTTGTTAGAAGGTCAAAGTTTGAAATTGGTATTTCCAATGTATCACACTATGACACAATCATTCAACGCGGGAGGAAATGAAATTAATATGAACATTGTTAAATCCGCTTCTAAATTAAATGGTTGCTTCATTACATTGTATCGCACACCAAGAGCAGGTGTAGATGCTGATAATAATAATTACTACAGACACGATAATTATATTTACAAGCGATGGAATTACTTTTACAATCCTATGATTAATTCAAGAATCTTTGACGGTCCTGATCCAGATGGCGCTGATCGTGAGCGTTTCCAAGGTAAAGGTTTTCAAGATAAAGATTTAAATTTGACGTGGCAATTACAAATTAACAATAAGAAATATCCAGAATTTGAATGCCAGAGCCTCGCCGAGAGTGCCTACTACCTCCGAAGAACATTACACTATTTGAACCCTGACCAAGACGCCTTTAGCATTTCATATAAACGCTACAGAGAAGACAAGTTCGTTATTGGGATTTCATTTGAAAAGATGGCGGACACTAATTTTACAGGCCAGAATACGAAACAAGGAGGCTTACTCGTTTTTAAACTAAAAGGAAGTAACAGAGAACTGACAGATAATGAAGATGTGCGAGAATTATTTGTGCATATGATTTCGGAGTCTGTTCTGGAATTACGCGAATCCGGAAGTCTGCTCTATGATTAAAATTAAAATCTATGATAAATATATAATGTATAAATTCCACAAAAGAAATAATAAGAAAAATAAAGGTAAGATATTTTTACAATCCTCACAAATTAAATATAGTCCATTTGATATGAAAGATACAAAATATTTAGAACACCTACACGAACAAATGAAGTTAAGAAACTCACAAGAAGCATCAGTAGCATTAAGGAAAAAGATTGACGAAGGAAACAAGAGAGCAAACTATGTAAATGAGCTGGATAGGACGATGGGTGAATTATATCGTCCTAACTTGCCACATGCAACAAAAGAACATTTAAATAAATGGTATGAAGATACAAAAAAGTTAATATTTACTTAAGATTTATTATAATAATATTAATAATCTAACTATTATTATGATAAATATGGCAACTACAGCAAGTCTAGAATTAATAAATCCATATGCAAAATTTGGATTGAAACGACGACCTACTTATGAAGAAATCACTAATTTGATAGGTGAGAACGAACAATTAACAGGAAAACTACCTAACCGAGATGCTACATTCTTCAAAGCAAGTCCTCAGGGTAGTTTTTTTGACGGGAGCGACCATTTAGAATTATTGAAAGACCAAGAGATGAGAATATTAGACAGACAAATGAGAGAGGCAATGACGAAACAAGAAGCACATAGAAATGGACACACATATGCAGTTCATAGAAGAAACACAGAACCGGCAACAACAACAGATGATATCCAACCGACACAAGCAGAAGAACCAACAATAGCACCTGTGCAAACAGAATTGCAACAACGAGCACAACAAGCAACACAAAGACAGCAAGAAGCACAAGAACAACATAGAAACTTTATTGCACAAGGCGCATCGTCTATTTTCAATCGCTTAATGTTAGGACGCTCAATATCAAGCGACATAACTGACAGCCCAGAATTAATACCAGATGAGGAAATGATGACAGCAAGAGAATCGCAATTAAGTGAAAAAGAAAAATTAATTATATCAAGAATTGATGAACTACACCCAGACATTCAACCGGAGTTTAAACAACAAGCGTTTGAAATATTGTATTCAGTAAGGGACAGGCAACCACGAATTTTTGCTAATAATTTGACTGAAATGAGCAAAGTCGTAAATGATTTATATATTATGCAACTAATTAAGGCAACGGAGTTTGAAGAATTTTCACATCTAGCAAGACTTCATAAGAATGCAAAAGGCGATACAAAGAAACCAATAACAGACCAAATCGCCCAAATGTATGGCGACTTAGTTTATTACAAATATATCGCCAAACCCCAACAAGTAATAGGAGCAACTACTAAAAAGATGGCAAAACCTCCAAGTCGAGCAGCAGGAAGCGGTGAAAGTAAATAATAATATAAGTATATTTAATGATAATATTAACTAAAAACATACTGAAAAGAAAGAAGCAGAAAGTCAATGATAAATGTGATGACGACAGTTTTACAATACATAACCTAATGAAACCAAACACTTCAACAACAATACAACCACCGAAATTGATGAAAAAGGGCATACCGAGAGAATTTATTGACATTGCAACCAACACAGATACAATCGCCACAGAAACCAGAGAGACTCAAGAAAAGTTATACAATGATGCAAATCAACAATTAAATATGACATTTGAAGCATTTAAGGTAAAGGAAAACCAGGACAATATGTTTCAAATAATGCTTAAAAACTTTTGGCGCAACACATACAAAAGAAATGAGCCAACAAGAACACAGGCAACACAAACATTGAAAAACCAACGTGACGCAATGGTGTCAGCCTTTACTAAAATGCTTGACAACAACAAACCGCCAGAACCACCGCCAAAGAAACCACCAGACGAGGATGACAGCGATGAAGAAGAAAAAAGATTCAAACTGACAAAAATGATAGAAATAATGCTACACAACGGCGCTACAGTAGCAGATATAATATTAAATTTATCACATACCGCAATTGCAACAACAATAAATATCGCAGATTTAGTTAATCAAATAACAGCAGGAAATGCACAAAGTAGCAGTAGCAATTCATCAAATGAAGCTATTAGTGTTCATAGTTCTCCACCTGTTACTGTCCATAGTTCTTCATCTGAAAGTCCAACAGAAATACCAGCACCAACTGAAGACGAAGAAGAAGAAGAAAACCAACATTTCAATTTTGAAAAATTAAAATCTAAATAATATTATATATAATGGGTATTGGTCAAAGTAAAAATGATGCAAATAACAGTATGGAAGACATTAAGACTTTAAGAGTAGATGAAAAAACAAGAGCAGATACTTTAATAATAAAATCTATTCAAGAATGTGTGGCACGAATTGAGAAATTAGAAAAAGAAAAATCTGACAAATTAATATATAAACTTCCTGCTTTACAATTTTGCAATGCTTCGTTAATTTAAATTGATAATATTAAAACATAATTAATATTATTAATTGCTATCATAATCTGTCATTTCACTTTCGGGTAATTTTGTTGAGGCGTTGCTACATCTATCATCTATTAAATCGTCGCGAAGCTCGCGAGCCTCTGGTGAAGCGTCTTCATCAACAAAATTATTTTGAAATCTTAATAATTCCTCGTCTGTTGCCCTCCTCTTCAATGCCTTATAAAGTTTATGTATCCAAGAATTAGTATGAAAATTATAATTACCTCTACGATACAATCCACCACATCTACATAGTTTCATTGGCATATTATGATATTATATTAAGTTAGAATATCTTTATTCATCATTTGTAATTTGAAATGCCTGTTCAAAATTGATATGAAACATTTTGTTAATGTCTTTTGAATTCATATTCACGTAGAAAAAAGAATATGGAGCAAAATTCACTGCTTGATGATACATATCTAATAATTGCTGTTTATCAACAATGGCGCTATTTTCTTCAATAAAACTCATTAATTCACTGGCATTTTTCAACCTAAAAATATATAATGAACTGGCATTTAAACGAATGATAGGCGCTAAAACATTATATTTTTGTGTTGAACAAATCACACTTACTGCATCGTGCCTGCCTCTTGTAAATAATCCATGTAATAATTTACTATATCTAACAAATTTAGGGTCGTCTGCGTGGTCATCTATCACAATTAATATTGAATGCAGTTTCTTTATCTTTTTAGATTTCATATAATTAATTATTTTCTTCTGTCTTTCAATTACATTTTCTAAATCACTTGGATTATAATTATCAAAATAAATTTGTTCTTTTTCATCATCCACGTGCAATTCGTCCCTGATATATTTTTTAACTTCTGTAAATGTAGGGTCGTTATGGACGCTGGGGGAAAATATAAATATTCTTGCAAATGAATTTCTATAAACATTCAATATTAAATTTTGAATAAGGACAGTCTTCCCGCCCGTTGAACTCGCGACTATAATACTTCTAAATGGTAATTTTGGCACGTGCTCATATTTAGATTGTTTGAATTCATATTCAGTTATGTTTATTGGTTTTATTATTGGAACATCTGTCATATAGTTAATATTAAAGAAATATAGAAAATTATATTTAAAAATTAACTTGTAATTAATATTAAATGGAACATCGTTTTTATGATATGCTGGTGGCGAATATCATAAAAATGGAACAGGTTTTCCATTGATTCAATCAATAAGCATTGAATCTAATTAGTTTGTATCTCGCTTGCGTGTTGCAGTGAAACCCCAGTGCTGAGCCCTCCTAATATTCTAAAATGCATGAAATAATAAGATTAATTGTAAATAATTTATCTTATTATTTATATGAATAGGAGTTATTCAGATTATATTAATATAATAGATGAAGTAGAGAATATAGAACAAGTAATAATAACTGACAATAAAATTAAGAAATGTTGTTATTATTCACTAGAAATAATTAAGTTTGTGATACAATATATCAAAAATAAAAATGTAAATATTAATATAAATGGTGAAAAAGAAAAAGAAAAACAAAAATAAGACAAGTTTAAGTTTATCTTCAACAGAAGATAGCGGAGAAATTGTTAAAGAAACAGCAGTAATTGAGTTTTCTTGTCCGATGTGTAAAAGGATGTTAGAAATGAAAAATGAATTAGAAATAAAAAATAATAAAAATTGTAAATGTTCATGTATTCCAACAAGTTTCAAAATAAGTAAAAATGAGAAGAAAATGAGTATTGATAAAACTAAAGACAGTATCAACTTAGAAACTGATGTCCACAATATAACTTTTAAATGGGGTAAGGATGCATCACTCGCGGATAATAATGAAAACGAAGCACAAGAAACTGTTAAACAATTGATGAAAAATATATAATTAAATAAGTAAATATCTAAATAAATATATAGTAATGTCTGAAAATGAAAATTACACTATTAATGATTTAATGAAGAAGATAACATTAATTGGTAAAAATATCAAAAACTTAAATGATATGATTAAATCCATTGATGACAAAATAAAACCAGTTGAACGCGAACAACAAAGCAACGAAGAGAAGGAGAAAATCGAAAAGATATTTCAAGCAAAGTCTATAGGAAGACCATCGGGCGACTACCCTACAAAGCAAAAGAAATACTGTGATATGTTGAATACAGGAAAAATCAAACAACCAAAGCAACAAACATTAGAGTTTTATAAAATTACAAAAAATGATGATGAAGTATATGTATTATTTGAATAATTAATATCTAAATAATTCTAATAAATGAATTTATTAGAATTATTTAGCGGAACAAAAAGCGTCGGAACCATAGCAAAGTCGCTTGGATTTAATGTAATATCATTAGACTTGAAAAATGCTGATATCAACACTGATATTTTGGAGTGGGATTACAAACAGTTTGACAGAAACCATTTTGATTTTATTTGGAGTAGTCCCCCATGCACTGAATACAGCATAGCAAAAACTAGGGGAATTAGGAATATCGAATATGCAAATAATATTGTCTTAAAAACTATTGAGATTATCAAATATTTCAATCCTAAATATTTTGTAATCGAAAATCCACAAACTGGATTATTAAAACATCAGGAGTTTATGGATGAGTTTGATTTTAAAGATGTAGATTACTGTAAATATGGAATGCCTTACAGAAAACGCACTAGGCTCTGGAATAACATTACAACTTGGAAACCTAGAGAATTATGTAAAAAGGATTGTGGCAACATCAGGAATAATAAACATATTGAAACCGCACAACGGCTTCCATCGGGCACCAAGGAAAATTGGGGAGACAATCCAACAATACATAAGCAGGAAGACCTATATAAAATACCTAGCGAATTAATTTGTGAAATCTTAGTGAGTTTGACGGATTAAGGATTTTGAGTTTGGGGTTGGGCTTGAAACTTGAAATTTCTAGGTTCATCCAACGACAACACAGTAAAAAATAAGAATTCAAAAAACATGAAAATATTAATTTTTAAGGGGATAATCCATAGTTTATCAAATTTAGAAAACACCAATATTCATATAGATATATCAGGAAACTCTCGCCAATTGCCAAACAGGGCAGGGAAAAATTGGCGAGAGTTTCCCCCTTATATATATATATATTACTATAAAAATTAAACCAACCCAGCCCGCCAACCCAGCCCCAGACCATACCTAGATGTTGTCAGTCTCGTAGGCGAAGAAGACCAAGTGAATACCTGCGTAGAAAAACGGGACAGAGTGGAAGGCGAAACCGAAGCGAGCGACCCACCAGAAAGTCCCCCTAAACATGACCTGCAACAACTATTTTCCACCTCTTGCACCGCCATCTGTCCAAACTGCACTACTGAACAGAAAGCAATTGCCACAAAGCTTCTGGAATGCCATTTGCCACCAAACCAGCCAATGAGATGTTGTTTTCAGGGGTGGTATGTTGTTTAGACATATGTTGATTTTCTGGGGTGGTATGTTGTTTCGACATACAGGGTCATCTGTTTTTCAGGGGTGGTATGTTGTTTCGACATACAGGGTCATCTGTTTTTCAGGGGTGGTATGTTGGTTTGTAAATGAAGGTCTGATGACATGGCTTCCCTTGTACAAGGCACAAAAATGCCTCATGTGCGCATTGAGACATCCGCTGGTGTAGCGGCATCTGGTGAAATCTGAGCAATTTTGGAAAGTTCCTCAAGCACAAGCATGCGGGTGTCAAGCATTTGCGCAACTTTGCTCAGCTTGATGCCGTCGTTGCCATCACCGCAAGACTTCTGAAGGTAGGAAAGCACCAAGCCCTTTGCTTCATCAATCGCTGTGTTCAACTTGTTGCGCACATCTTCCATCTCTGCAAGCGGCGGAAGGAGCATTGCAAAGCCTGCTGGTTTGGACTTGTTCGGGGTGCGGTCGTGCTCAATGTAGTCCTTCATCTTTCGCAAGGTGTCCGCCGAAAGCCCGCTGACAATGGTTTTGATGTTATCGGTTGAAGCCCCTGACAAAGCGGAAGCATGGGAGAAGGCACCCTGAAACTTGGAGATGTCAGCCTGCGTGGTCTTGTCGCTAGTCTTTGACTTGACAATGGTTTTGATGATGCCGTGGGATGGAGCACCTCCCCTCAAGCGAAGCACCAAGTAAACCTCCCTCACAAAGTCTCCATTCACAACCTCGTTGTCTGGGATGACCTTTGAACCGTTTGTGAGTATGAAGTCGTCGATGGTCATAGTGTTGGCGTTGCCCTTTTTCTCTGCGAAGTAGCGGATGTGGCGCATCACCTCCTGCTTCATGTCAAGCCCCGTGGACACAAGGTTGTCAATCTCAATGCTGAACATGCTAGCGTCGCCCTTGAAGGTAAACACCGTGACGCTAACCGGATTGGCAAAGAAGTCCGCGGCGCTGTTGACATAGAACTCAAAGTCCAAGGGGGCCATCCCGCAAAACTGCTCAAACTCCGCCTCCAGGTCCGCGTTGCATGTGTCGCTGAAAATGTCCTCCTCTGTGTCTGTGTCAGTGTCCGGAATGACACCCTCCTCACTGTCCGCGCTGTTTTCGTCCGAAACCTCGCTGGGAGGCGCATTGAAGCGCTCATAGTTGAAAGCCCAGAAGTTCACAAGGCGTGTGGCAATGGCCTTTTTGCCATCCTTGGGGTCAGAGCAACCAGCGTCAAGCACCTTCAGAACCTTGTTGAGCTGTCCAATGGTCAAGGAGTTTGCCATAGACAGCGTCAGCGGAGTGGACACCATCTCATCAAAGGTCTTCATCTCCATGACTTGTCCCGGGGCAATCATGACGGGCATGAAGTAGGTGTCGTCCTTCTTGTAGAAGAAGAGCTTAGGCGTTCCCCTGATACATGCCTCATAGTTGCGGGGAGCATTGGCGAGCGCGTGAGCGCTAATCTCGTCCCACTGGTTCAAGGTGAAGGCCACGAACTGGCTTTTGGCACTGCCTTTTGACAGAGTGTATCCAAATGCCTTGAACACCGCCTTGATTTGTTCAACGGAGAGAGTCTCAAACTGTTCACGAGTTGGCGGCACCAATGGAACAGCAAGGTCAGCAGGCACGAGCACTGACCCCGGCTCCTTTTCCATTGGCAGGAAGCCATCGCCGCGACGGATGAAAAAAAACATTCTCACCACTTACAAGCGGTATTGCAAACCACCAGCACTTGAGCAAAGCAACTGGAGAAGTATGTTTGCACAGCATGACTGCAACAATTCATCTCAGGACAATGACAGAAGCATCATAAACAGGTCAGGGCGCACTAATCAGAGATGTTCAGGAAGTCCACGAAGCCGGGACGGCGCGACGGTTGCCCCAGAAACCCCAGAAAACCCTAAAATCCTACAAGGGACACCACGCCCCAAAAAAATATATGATAAAAGTGATGAAACGAAGGAGGAGAGTGATGTTGTTGCTGTTCTATTTCTTGTCCGGGAAATGGACAAATCGTTTTTAGACAGTTCGAATATTTTTTTGATGACAAATATTTTTTGCAATATATTTTGCAAACTTTTTTTTTTTGAAATGGATGAGGTGAGGAGATTGAGGAAATGACATTTTGGAGGGTAGTTGGTGAAATGAATGAGGCGAGGAGAAAGGAGAAAAGGATGGCGAAAATTTTGGAAAAATGATGATAAAAAACGGATGAGATGGACAGAAAGGAATGTAGAAAAATGATGAAAACAAATAAGGGTAGAAGATGGAAGATGAAAAAAAATGTAGGGTGGGGGGTATGTATGAAAGCAATTTATTGCTGGGCGTGGCCCTCGACTACTCTTTCATGGCCATGAATAATTCAGATGGGCAACCACTGGACCACGGCCGTGAAGGCGGTTGCTTCAGAAAGGCAACACATATTTGAGTTTTTCCCAGAATGGTTTTGTGTGCGGGGGCTGCCCGATGTGGTTGGAGTTTAAGGCGAGGCCTAAGGCTTGTTTGAGGGGCGCCTGGTTTGAGAAACCCCCATATTGAGCAATCATAATATCATACATGTCAACTACCTTGAGGTGTCAACCTCGTCCCGAAATCTAGGTGTCAGCCACAAAATAGAGTTCCCTTTTTCTACCGTCGCTGAGCACCGTATCAAACTTGGTGTCCTTGAACCACCAACGCCAGTGGCAATGAAGTTGACCTCAATGGGAACCGCGGATCAATAAACCCCTGATTGGTTTCCCTTCTAGTGGGCGTTCATCACTTTTCGAGGGGACCACCCCCCTATTCGGAGAGCCGGTTTATTCATTGAAGGGGTCAACATTCGGCTTGGAAGGAGAACCACCAAACCAGATCAGCCTAAGATGGTTTCCAGGGGTTATATAGTGGCTGTGTATCCCATGAAACCCGTAGGGGTAGCTTCGGTTTGGGGGTGGTGGAAAACATCTTGGAATCAGATCACCATGCAGCGCCACGGGCTTCATGGAGGGAGCATCCACACGCTGTCCGTTTGGCTGTTGTTCCAGAGCATGTCAATGTGGCCATGGGTCCTAACCTATGCCGATCCCATTTTGGGGCAGATGAATATTCATGTACCACCTATTTTGATGTTCACCAGGGGTAGGTTTTGACCCACAGCCATGTGCCAAACAGACCCCTTCCAAATGAGCAGATTCGCCAGAACGACTGGTCAGCTGGTCGTGGGTTGGCTGGTTTCCAGTACGAACTTGGTACAAGTCCGGCAAACCATCTGGATGCAGCAAGCCGAAGGTTTCTCTCATTTTTCTGAAAGGCAAGCCAAAAGGCAACTTACTCCAGTCACTTTGCGAGACGAGCATTTTAGTGGCAAACCAAAAGTTTCTGGACTTCTGACCAATCCGCTCAGGAAGTGAGAAAGGAATCGTTTGATTCTTCCAGATCCTCCATTCCACACTCAGACAAAACCATGAATCTCAAGCCAGGTTGCAGCCATGAGCCAAGTGGATGCCGCACTGGGACAGGCGATGGATCCCCGTTGTCGGACCTGGCCGATTCCCCTAAAGGTACGACCATGTTTGGGTTTCCCCCGTTTTAAGACACGCCCAACTTGGAATGTCCAAAGTGGTGTCTGCCTTTTTGTTGGGTTCCGTTTAAAACACCAACCAAAAGCCCTTGAAGTTCAAGGTCCCTTGACACGTTCCTTCTCCTTCACCATGCCTTGGTGCCATGCAGCGTGGAACGCCCGGCGTTTGCAACACGCGCCAGGTTGAGACTCTGCAAAAGCAGGCAGCGGCTCAAGTATAGCAAGTGCATATGGGGGTTGATCAATAGTGGGTTCGGCCCCCAATGACGGGGGGGGAAGTTTTTTCCATGTACCGGGCAATATATTTGTTTAGTGGTTTTCCCAATGGTCATCCCATGTTTATCGGACCCTTTGATCAACCCCCATATGCAAGAGAAGAGCAGCCTGTCAAGTACCAGCGACGGTTGTGACATTGAGGGATTCATCTCTGGTGCTCTGGGTGTTTTTGGTTAGATGGAGCATCACCTTTGAAGGGTTGCCCTTTTTGAGAGTACTTTTTTTTTCCTGCTTCCGTTTGCGAGGTCGCTACCCTCTCAGAGAAGTTCGATTCCTCTCCAAAGGCAGGCTGAACAGTAGGAAAGCAGGATTCTGAAATGGCAAATCGCCACAGGATATGTTCAATGTTCGGCAAGTTTTTAGGTTTTTTTCTGGTGTTGTTCTTATTTAGTAGTGGGCTGCAAACAACAAAGCCTTTGCTACCATGCCAAAGGTTGTGTAGAGACAGGCTTTATGTTCTGAGGGGAGTGGTGGTGTTCAAGGCAAGACAGCTTCAGAGTGTCGAACAGGCTCAGTGAAGGGCTGCAATCCATAGTCTCACATAGCCGCCTTCATGTCTTTCCGTGCAGATGAATAGAGCGGCTGCCGAGCGAGTGGTTTTGACTTTGCTTGCGGAGGAAGAATCCGTTCGCGACGAATTTTCGAAGGTTGAGAGCAGCTCCTCTCCAGCAGGGCGCTGAGAGCGCTGCTCTAGTGGCTGTGTTTTGTTGATGCTACATGATAGACCCGCTGTGGGTTATTTCAAAGGGAAGCCAAGGGGAACCCTACCATGCTTGGGGCTCCCCATTTGGGAGGGAAAAACAACGCGCTTGTTACTGTTTCGTTTAGTCGCAACCCTGTTCTAAAACGACACAAGACGACCACTGCAAACCGATAAGGTAACGATAACAGGCAGGACCAGTGCCTTTAATCAGGGGCATGTTGTTCAAACATCGCCGGCCAAGCCTTTGGCCTGCCAAATGCCGGGCAATTGGTCGCGTGGAGAGACAAATCTAGCAGCCTGGCACGTCAACGGAAAGGACTATGGGAAGACAAGGGGGGCGAGTACCAGCGGACCACAAGTAGTCTGTGAGGAGACCAATGGGAAACCGAAGGAAGACCACCTGGAATCGGTCCCCAACTTGGAGACATGCCCGCAGTGTCAGATGAAGACAAGACTGAGACCAAACCACCTAGCTTGAATATCCGTGAAGCAACAAATGGCGAAGCGGGGGTAGACGCAGCGTCGTACCATTTCATGTAATCGCTGTGCAATTTGAAACACACGAGTTGAACAAAATCTGGGATTTTGTCCATGCGTATTGATTATTGTGTAATATTACGCCCGGGTGTTTTGGGCGTACTGTTCAAGCTCTGTGTAGTTGTTGGATAATTGCATTGATCCTTGGTTTGCACACAAAGATTGTGAAACCACATCAGCCCTCGTGCTTTTGCCCACAACTGCAGTGCAAGCGTTGCATAAGAATCCGGTTTAAAGAGGCTCAAGCTGAGTCATTGAGGTTTATTGTGGTGACAGTTGCATTTGAAGTAGAAACAACCCTGTGAATCGGCGAATGTTCTAAACCTCAATCAATCTGTGAGTGCCTTGTCAACATCCTGGCGGTCCCCTCCGGCTGAGTTTCTTTGCCAGGGTTTTTCAACTCCGTCATTCCTGGTTTGGATGGTATTGCCCGAAAACATGCATGAGGCTTGTCTCAAGATTGGGGGACCCCAACATGGGTGGTTTGCTATGTTGGTTTCCGACAACCCAAATAGCGTGTTGTCAAAAACAAAACAACGTGTTGATGCACACAAATCAGTGGATTGTTTGTTTCGCTGCCTTGTTCCCTTCAGGCTGAAAGGTTTTCAGGGAACAACACTTACATTCACCCAACAGAGACTCCCCTGTCCCTGCAACTGTAGTCGGATCTTCGTCCCAACGTGTTCACCCCTGCCCGCTTTGGGCAGATTTTTTGTTGATGCAGTTTGTAGGTTGGTTTAAGGGAAGACCAGCCAGATCCAGCCAGCGTGAGATTGGTTTAAAAGGAAAACCAAAAAAACTTGCGATTCGGTTTAAGCAAAGATCCAAAAAAATGTGCGACGCACCGCGCAAGCGGGTGCGTGAAACCCTGAGGTTCTGCAGCAGCAGGCGCCGATGAAGAGCTTGCCAGTCCACGAGGGTTTTGGGGAGGGGGGGAGGGAGCCCAGATTCGCTCGAAGAAGCCCTCAATAAGACCCCTCCTCCCTCCCTCCCTCCTCCCCCATTTTTGTGTGAAAGCGGTGGTTATGACAGTGGTGATTGCCATCATTTTGGAGGTTTCTGTGAAGGTCAGAAGCTGGGGGTGAGTTTCCCTTTCTCACTGACGTTGACAATGGTCAAAGAATGGGGTCAGTTTCTTCAATGAAGTGGTCCGTCTCAAGCAAGGGGCACCCCTTCCTTGCCTATTGGTTGGCATTTTGTTGCCTGGTTGTCGCATATTGGTTGGCATTTGGTTGGCTGTTGGTTGCCTTCAGTTTTCTGTTTGTTTGTTTTGAGTTTTCCTTGAGGTACCCAAGTATCGGCCATATGTGGCATTCGCGAGCGACACTCGCTAACCCATGTCATTGCTCTGACGAATGTTTTGACAAACTAGTAAAGGGTAATGAGACCGATGAAGTTCTCGCAGATTCACGACAGTTCAATTATGGGGGCTGGGAGGGAGGGAGGGGAGGGGGAGGGAGCCCAAATCAGCCCTAAATAAGGCCTTAATAAGGGGCCAAGTAAGGTTTTTGTTGGGCTCCCTCCCCCTATCCTCCCTCCCCCCCCAACCCCCATGATTCAACGCATGGTTGGCCGAGCCTGGCCGGGATGTGTTGGTTTCGTGGCGCATTGGCGAGCAGAAGATGGATCTTGTGTCCCAGAATCAATTCACAGCTCAGGGTAGCTACCTGTGACTATGGCTGCCTACTGTGGATGGTTGCGAAATCCATCCAATGCACCACCTAAGAAACCCTGGAATGATACGATTTCCCTGCAAATACCAACAAACATTTGGTTTCCTATGGTTTCATTTTGTGGTGCGAACGGATTTCGCAACCATCCAGTAGCACAAGAGCTATGGCCTTGGTTTGGCAATTTGGGGAGCCTTTCTGGGCCTTGGTTGGCAGAGTTGTTTAAGTTTCTTTGTCTACGGTTTTTGGGGAAAACACTCGGCCTGCTGCTATTTCCAAAGTCATGTCTGAATGCACAGACATGTCTACGTAGTATCGATACTTGGTTGCATAGACAGATTTGCGAATGACGGCTGCAGGTCATGTGTTCCTTTCACAAAGTGTGGTTCCTTTTGGGTTATGCCGATCAACAGGTGGTTTGGCCAGGGGCGCTGACGTCTCAGTTTGCTTGGTTTGCGCCCTTGTGCTCAAGGGGTGAACATGCCAAGGGGGCGCTGCGGGTTTGGATTGAAACGCTAACCCCTCAAAATGGATATGTTCATGTGTTTGATGCGGTGGAATTTAGGTGTGCTCTTAAATAGGGAACCCCCCCTCCAGTTGAAGCATCCTCTCAAAGCGGTCAACCCTATGTGAGACCAGGGTCCCATATTTTCAGAGAACACGATTCAGGGTAAAGTGCAGGAGTTTCTTTTAGATCCCTTTGGCTATGATTTCGTGTTACCGGACAGACACCCCCGCCCATGTAAACAATGTTGATCACACTCTTCACCCATTGAAGCTAGATTGTTTGATTTGCAGAACGGAAAATGCTGTATTTCCCCTGTTGGCTTTAACTTGAATCTATCACTCGTGGACACTTATATAACTGTTATATTTCTTCACGCAGTGTTACTCAAGGGGCGGTTCAATTGTTTCCGGGTGCCACCAAGCACTGCTCGAACTGTCCCGTGGAAACCTCAAGAAATCTAGTGGACATATAAATCATATATATATATATACTCAAACGTCAACCTCAAGGAATCCATCTATTCAAGAAGTCCACCTAGCACTAGTAGTGGAAACATACATACGTATGTATACAAATATATATATACAAATACCTGTATACACATATGCATTTATATATTTTTTGCTGTATACATTCTTCCACGTTGCGTATCCGATGGGGCCGAAGCCCCGAAGCCTCGGTCCCGCGCTCCCCCGGTCCCAGCTCTCAGGTGGAGGCCCTCGCAGAGCAGCTGGACGCCGCCAGCGAGCAGGCGCCTTCCTCCAGCGCTTCCGCGCGCGCCAGCGCTGGGCTTGAGCCCCATCAGTTGGAGAGCGCTCCCCTCAGCCACGTGCTCAACAGTTGGACCTCTTGGTTTCCCCGTTGGCCCCAAAAAGGGTTTTAAAAATGGTTTCCAGGCCCTTAGTCCCAGAGTTGCGGAGATATCCGGCTTGATTCTTTACATGGTTCTACCGGGTTTTTGATTGTGACTCACATGTGGGCAACCAACCCAAGTGGAGGCCGAACCCAAGCGAAACTGGGGTTGGTTGACCTAATTAGAATCTTGGCAGAACACCTCCGTAGTATATATGGTATAAGCGTGGATAGCTGAATCTTGCTGGTGCGATAGGTAGGGAATGAGAAGTGGAATGACCCCGAAATACACAATCCAATTGGTGGTTCCCTTTAAGGGAATCCGCTTCCGGTTCATTCCCACCACCTGAATCCGGTCATTCCAAAATGGTTATAAAGGGTTTATCTTGTTGAAATGACCGAATCCGGGTGTTGGGAATGAATCGTTGAGGGATTCTTTGAAAGGAAACTAGATCGGGGATGTCTTTTCTCGGGGTCATTGCAACTCATTCCCTGCTGAGAACCAGCAAGCATGTGTTGGACAGCATGAAGACCCCCGGTGTTTCAAGAATAGGGTGTGTCTTTTTGTAGGTTGGACCCCCCAAAATGGCTTCGGTGTTCCTCCTGTCTTTTAACACTACCAAACAGGGATACCCTCAAAATAATGAACTTTGTTTGTTTGCACAATAAGAAAAGTGTG